>JARHVA010004734.1:590000-625000 GCA_037957365.1 Torreya grandis | reverse complement strand
TAGGAGGCCACTAGGACCGCCATGATCTAGATTATGAGGCATTGGTTTTATATTGAACTTGTGTATTTTATTCTTATCATATGGATGTCCATGATTCTTATGTTATCATTCTTACCATCCTTATTTCATAAATATGAAAACAATAATATTTAAAAGAAAGACATAAAATAAAATATTTATAGAAAAGGATTTCTAACATGTGAATAAAAGGCTATAATAAAGATAAAATATTTACATAGAATATGGATTCAAAAAATAAATTTGTTTGAATAAATAGACAAATGATTACATCAACATTTAAAAAATAATTAGGATAAAAGAAGGACCTAAAAATATAACACAAAATAAATATTAACAATGTGATTGGTTGTGTGAATGAAACGGGATAATGTTTATACATAAAAAAAATTGATTTTTTAACAAGACATATAAGAACTACTTTAAAAAATTATTTACAAGACAAGTTACTTTGTGGATAAAGTATTTTTGTCAAAATGAACTATGAATTAAATTTATTTTCATAAAAATTATTTATAAAGTGACCTAATTATAACTTAACCTAATATGTGAGCTTTAACAAATATGTAAAAAAGGACTTATCCATGTGAATAAAAGGAATGATGATTAGTAACATTTATAATATGACTTAATGTGTGGTCATTTTTAAATATTTATAAGAAAAGTGATAAAAATAGGCTTTTACAAAATGACCTACTATGTGGATAAAGGATTTTTGCAAAATTATCAAGTTATAGATGGAATTTAAAAAGGAATTTTTATAATAAACCTAATGATCCTTCACAAGATGTACTAATAAATAGGTAAAAGTATTTTTAAGATAAAAAGAATATTTAATAAACTAATCTAATATGTGGATCAATAAATATTTATAGGGGAAAATTAAATATATTATATTGACAAGCAATGATTAATATTGGATCAAAATGGGTATATTAAAATCCCAAAAACTCAATAAAAATATTTGGGTTTCATTATTTTTTACAAAATATATTATACATCTTGGAGGAGGGATGATTAATGACCCTTCTCTAATAATGAAATTAGTAATGATGGGTAGATATATTATTGGGTAATGAATGGAGATGAGTAAAGATCATTACTATTAAGGTTGAAAGGAATAAGATTAGTCTAGGATAATCATTCTTTGTTTGGATTGGGATATTGGGAGTAAATATTGATTTTGGAGTGTATAAAATGTTTAAGATGACTCTTCAATAATTACCTCTCACACTTTCAACTTTAATCTTCCCCATTCTTGATAATTATAGCTCCTTACTTTCAAAGAATATATCTTCCATCCACCATTATATCAAGGTCATATGAGAGAAGAGTGAATGATATAGGATGTAAAAAATGATAGGAGATGAATAAGGATGATAGGAGGTGAATAATGATGAATAGGAGTGTCCCCAAATATGGGTTCTTATAAATGTAGGATAAAATAGTTCAGGCCCTCAAGATATAAAAGTGTTTTATATTCATGATACTCATTAGATTATAAAGTTATTATCCATATAAATTGGATAATTTATATGCCCCTAATCTAAATTTGGAAATAATAACTAAGGCTTGAGCCAATTTTCTTCAAAATTTCCTTTCTTCTTTTGGTCAGCATTAGTATTCTTATGATTTTCCTTGAGGACTAGGTCACCAATTTTGAATTCTCAATATTGGATTTTATTATGATATTGGCATTTTAGATTATTTTGATATGATTTGAGGTGATATATATCATTCTGACACTTCTCATCAAATAATTCTAATTCTTTTAGCCTTTCATTTATATACTCATCCTCTATGATCATGCCCCATAAGGATATGCAAAATGAGGGGGGTTTGACCTCAATGGGTAAGATGGATTCCATTTCATATACTAAATATTATGGAGTGTCCCCAGTAGGCATTCAAAGATTGATTCTATATGGCCAAAGTGTAGGATACAACTAGAGATTCCAATTCCTTTGAGCATCATTGACAATTTTTTAAAGAATTTTTATAAGAGTTGTTAGTAGATTTTATTTGTGTATTACCCTAGGGTTAAGAAGGCATCAATAAATGATGCTTAATGTGGTATATATTACACAATTATATCACTTCCTAATTCTTAAAATATTTTCCATTATATGATATTATTTTATAAGGGATTCTGAAATGATAAATTATTTGGTTAAAAATGAACTTAGATATATGAATGTATGTGGTGTATATGAGTGGCATGGATTCCACTCAATTTTTGAATATTTTTTAATTATAATAATGACCTTGTGTCCATCTGATGAAGTGGGATTAATTTTTCCAATGAGATCTATACACCATATTAAAAATGGTCTAGATCTTGATAGGCTACAATTCTTGAGTTGGGGCATGTACAAGATTCCTATGTTTCTAACAGGATACACACTTGTACACATACTATTAAGCATCATGATCCATTTTTGGCCAATAATATCTAGTCCAAAGTATGCTTGTAAAATTTGAGTAATGGATTTTATATACTAAATATAGTAACTAACCCAAAATCTACAAAAACATCAATGGGAGAGAATATAGAAGAACTCAAAACTTAGTTATAGGATCCTTACCATCACCTTGCTGCTCTTAATATTCCCTCCATGATCTTAAAATGAATTCTCCAAAGATTATTGAATTTCTTGTTGGATTTATTGACAATGGTAGCTTCAAGATTTCAAGATGGATGCAAGATGGATTAATGACCTCTTGAATGCAAGGATAATATAGATTAAATGAGAGTTTTAAGGCTATAATATATTTTGTATATGATTAAATTCAAATTAATTAAACCAATCTCCTTGATTGGTTATTTATAGGGTGATATGGAGGATTAAAAATGAATATTAAATTCATAATAACCCTCTAGTTTTAGAGAATTGTAGATAATTAGAGAAGACTCTAAATTTTAGAGGCTTCTATATTTGATTAGGGATTAGTTTATGGGTTTAATAAATTAGGTGTGTATGAGAAGTTATGGATGGGTTGGCTAGAGGGTAGATAGAACATTTTGAATTTTAAATTGGCAACTGGGGCAAGTGGTTGTTCAATGAGGTGGGATTAGTGGTTTAATGGGATGTTAGTGGGATAATTAAGGGATTAATATAATATTAGGTGTGTAAAAATGTTAGACTGATGTATAAAATATATAATGGGAAATATGATTTATATATTTAATTAGGACAATGGTTATTTATTTTAAAGGAAAATAATTTGTGATAAATAAGAAGATTAATGGAATAGTTAAGTCAAGAATATATAGATGTATATAGAAGGTTTCACATCTTTATATTAGTATTTGGAATATTAAAAATACAATATTATGTTCCAAAGTATAATATATAAAGGAAAGTACTAGAGCATCAAAAACAATAATTTTTAGAACCAATCCAAGATTTAGAATACAAACAACATAACATTGGTATTTTTGATTTTATATTGTATACTTATTTAATATTTGAGGATCCTCCATCTAATGAGGATATCAAGTTGAGTTCTATCCATAGTATTTACAAATATTTTACTACCACAAATATATTCACTGACACTTGCATCTATACCATTAGCCTTGAAATTTTCCACCTAACCTTATCAAAAGGGATCAATATGAGGAAACATTCTTTGAAACTTTAAAAAATAATGCATAAATTTCTCAATACATGGTAATTTTATCTCATGTGCCATTAGGTGATCATAAGAAAGGGTTTGAGCTTAAACTCCATGATTTGACTTAATTTGGATAAAATGTTAATCACTAAGTAAAATTGAATCATACTAATTTGAATAATTTCCTAATATCCTATCTCTTGATAATTAAAAATATATATTAGAACAAACCCCTCTTATTTCATCTAGTGATTCCCTTAGTCATGAATAAAATAAATCTTATGGTTAACTATTATAATACATCCTATACATCTTTCAATCAATGGAATAATATAAGTTTCCTTCTCTTAAATCATATGTATATGACCAAACTCCATTATTTATTGAAGAAACTATTGATGTTAACATGAGAAATGAAGATCAAACTCAAATTGTGAAACTTGGAGCCACCTTAACACCTAATAAAATGGAAATTATCAATAATATTCTCAAGGAATTTAATGACATATTCACATGGTTATATTATGATATTATAGGACTTGATTATTCCTTGGTAGTGAATTATCTATTTATCCATCCAAATTCAAAAGTTTTGAAAGATGCACCCAAAGGTAGAAATCCTAGTCAAAGAAGATGTTCATAAATGTTTAGAATCTAGTTTTATTTTCCCAATTGATTAATCCCATTGGATCTCTAATATCATATTCAAAATCCCCAAGGAGGATTATATATTTTCATAGACTTGAAGGATGTAAATAACACTTGTCCTAAAGATGAGTTACATTCCCCAATATTGACATGATCATGGATTCCATTCTTGGTTATGAAATGCACTCATGCATGGATGGATTTTTTTGATATAATCAAATTTTAATCATGCTAGAAGACCAACACAAATTTTCATTCACAATCCCATGGGGTACTTTTTTCTATCGAGTAATGCCCTTTAGACTTAAAAATGTCAAGGATACTAATCAATGAGCTATGAATCCAATATAAATGATATTATACATGATAAAGTAGAATATTATGTGGATGATATCTTGGGAAATTCTAGAACATGAGATGAGCATCCAATGGTTCTATGGAGGATATTATAAAGATCAAGGGAATACAAATTCTAGATTATTCTTAAGTGTGTATTTGGGGTCACATATAAAAAATGATGGGATTAACTGTCTCTTGATGAGGTGTTGATCCAAAAAAATTTAAAGATATTACTAAAATGCCTCCTCTAAATAGCCTTAAACAACTGCATAATCTACAAGTAAAATTATAGTCCATCTATCATTTCATTTCACAACTTGTTAAAAAATGTTAACATTTATGAATTTATTAAATAAAGGGTCCTAAATTAATTGGAGTCTTTAATTTCAAAAGGCTTTTGAGGATATTTATAAATAGTTGTTTAAATCTCTAATGTGTATACCATTAATTCTTAGAAAACCTTTAATCATGTATATCTTAGCTAATAAAAATTCATTAGGAGCTATATTAGCACAACATAATGATGATGGAAAGGAAATGATATTAAAATAAATATTGTATCCTATGAGATAAACTATTCTCCAATAGAGAAGGTGTGTCTTGTATTTGTCCTTTCTTCCCAAAAGCTTGGGCATCATAAAGATAAAAAACCAAGTCAAGATCATAGCAAAGATAGATCCTCTCAAATACCTATTGTCAAAATCTACCCTCATTCAAAGAATTGTGAAATGGATAATGTTCCTAAGTGAGTTTGACATTGAGTATGGAAAGTAGAAAGAAATCAGAGGACAAGTATTGGTGGATCAATTAGTAGAAGATCCTTTATTTGATACAATTACTTTAACAAAAATATTTCTTGATGAATATATTATGGTAAATAATGAGTCCCCTCATAGAAGTTATATTTTTATGGTTCTCTCACTACTCATGGTTCAAGAGATAACATTCTCCTTGTCACTAATATAGGAGATTTTATTCTAAAATATTTAAAGGTAGCATTTTGATGCACTAAAAATATTAAAGAACTTGATTACCTTATAGTTAGTCTCTATTGATCAACTCAATGGAAAATCAATAATTAACAAGTCTACAATGACTCTCATCTTATCATTAAACAATTTAATAATGAGTTCCAAATAAAGAATAATAATTAAATGTCTATAAATAGATGGTTGATAATTTAAAGATAGAATTTTAGTTTGTATCGTTCACTCAAATACCAAGGGGTAGTAATTAATCAGTCAACATGATGGACATTATTTAATCACTATTATAGATGACCTTTGATATGAATGAATATCATTTTTTAGTGAAACAACTCTTTCCACATGCCTATCAAACAAAAAAATCCAAACAAGTGTGTAAAATTTATTATCTTAGTCTTCCCTAGTATATATATATATATATATATATATATATATATATATATATATATATATATATATATATATATATCTTCATTATTCCATCCTTACAGTAAATACCACCATAGATCCTTCACACAAAAATCCTATCATTACACCAACTTTGGAAACATGATCATTCAACTAGGTTATGATGCTACTTTGTTAAGGTTTCTATATTTATATGAGGCTATTTCATTAATCAAAGAGTTTCATGAGATCATTTGTGGAAGACATGATAATGGGCTCAACCTAGATAAGAAGCTTATTCACATTGATTATTTTGGCCAACCATGGATCAAAATGCTTGTCAACACGTTCACAAATGCATAACTTATTAAAAACATGGAGATATAACACATGTTCCATCTGAATAATTTCATATAATCATAATCTTATGGAATTTATACAAATGGGGATTATAACTCATTGTAAATATTTATGATCCATCATTTAATGGCCATAATAATATTATCGTTTCCACATGATACTTTATCAAGTGGTGGAAGCTATGGAAAGCACAAATGCCATTGGTAAAGATATCTCAAAGTTTTTTCTAACCACTTAATTTTCCACTATGGTGTCCCTTACATCAACATCTAAAACAATATAAAATCATTATATAAATATGTTAAATCTTTGTGTAATAAATATCACATGAAAAAATGGTCTATGCCCTATTACCCATAAGGTAATTGTCAAGCCAATGTGACAAATAAATTGTTTATCAAAATTATTAAGAAAATTATCAATGGCATTAGACATGATTTTAATCTTAAGCTATATCTTGCATTATAGATCTATTACATAATTTTTCATAATCCATTTGACACAAATCCATATTCATTAGTCTAATAAACTGAGGCCATCTTACCAATTGACATTAAACTCCCTCCATTGTGTATCTCACTATAATTCCTAATCATTAAGGACTCATACAGGTTTTCTCATTTACAAGAGCTTGAGATTTTGGATTAGAAACATATGTAGGATCTTGATCATTTAAAATATTATAAAAATATAATACATAGTAAATACAATAATAATGTTTTATCCCATGAGTTTGGGTTCAATGACCTAGTCCTTAAATAAAATAAAATAAACACAAATGTAGATTATGATAATAAGGGCATGTTCGATCCCAATTGACTTGGAACATATGTTATTATTTCTAAATTTGGACAAGGGGAATATAAATGGCTACCCAATATGGCCATGAATTGGAAAAATCCATGAATGTTATGCATTTGAATAAATTATACACCTAAGTTGGCATCACCATGTCTCATCCTTATACATTGTTGTGCATAGTCATATGCCAAAAACCCTAAAAATAATAAAATATCAAAAAATAAAATAAAAAATCATTGAATGGAGAAAACCATGTTTCTTTCACCTATGATAAGCATGGTGATGAAAAAAATATCTTTGACATAACTCATGAAACATACTTCATTTACATGTCTCCTTCATAAAACACTATGAGTACTTGGGGGCAACTCTTGTTCCATAACATTTCATCCATTTTCTTCCCTTTGCTTCCATACCTTGTTTCCAAAATTATGTGAATGATTTAGGGAAGGATATGTATAGTCTAACATTGGTTTCTCGGTAGAAAAAATAATTCATAATAAAAAAATTGGGGTAAGAGCATAAAATTATTGGAGATATATTTATAGCTTTCATAATTCCTCCCTCCCCACCCATCACCTATAATTTTTTTCCTACATCTCCTAATCCCTAGTTGCAATCATCTCATCTTGATTATTCCTTATGGCTTTTCATGATTGGCCCAAGTAGTAAACTATCTATCTTTCCATATTTACAACCACACTTATAATGGCCCTATGTCATAATCCATCATCCATTACTCTTATGTCTACCCATACCACATCATTATGTAAACAAAGTCCTCATTATGTATTCATCTCTACTAGGGAAAATAACAACAATGACACTAGCATAACAAAATCATTGGTTTCTTACCTTAGTCCCCATGTTTTTGGACATAGTTAAGTCATAACACTCACAATGATTTTTTATACATAATTATGTGGTGTGTTTCATTTCTTCATGATTTTCTAGTTGTATGTCTTACATGTATTTATGTATTTTAATTGTATTTTTTTACATATATATTTCCATTGTATATTTTGTTGACTTATATGTAATGAAAATTAGCCATGATATCACTTTAGCCACACCTATTCCATTGGTGCATCTTATAGACTGCTTACTTGCACAAGTTAGTATTATATTGTGATATGCACTTTTGCACAAAGTCATCTTGGTCACATGCATATCATGGTGTATACTAACTATTGTAACATTAAAAATTATTGATATATTGAAAATGGATCAAGACTACACCCCATCTCCTACCCATTATGTTACCTATCAATTATCGTCGTATATACCAATGTTAAACTTCATCTTAACATATATCCATACCATCATCAAAACTAACATAATACCTATCCTATCATCTACAGCTAACAAAACCCATCCTCACATAAAATATCTTGACATTATTTCAAGTTTAGGAGGATCAATCTCATTACCATCTAGATAAAAAAAACATATAACATGGATAAAAATAATTAATATCATTTGTGTCATCTACTTATAATTTTTCCATTCACACATCCATGAAAATATATAACCTCATACATACATAATGAGTTAATTACACATGTAACAATCAAAAACTAAAATCATAATGTTTTATCTAAAACATCTGAAACACACACACACACACACATTTCTCTACCATCTATATAATCATGAATGTTCATCATAGTGCCACATATAAATATCCACAATCATAACATCACATGTCATAATCTCAAATCACATAATGAGTACATAAAATCACATGTTATAAATCATATCACAACATAAAAATCATCTCATCTAATAAATACCATAAAAAATAAAATTACATAAGCATATAACATATGCAAATCATAATCCATGTAAGAAAATAAAATATAAAAAAAGTTTGGAATCCAATATCATCCATAAAACATAAATGTATAATAATCATACATCATACATAAACATCATTTCATCATAATCCCAATGTACATTAATATGTCCATCAGATACTCAAAATGAATCATCATCATCATCATCATCATACATATATATATATATATATATATACAAAACATGTCCATGGATAAATAAAAATGATGTATATAATATGCATCATATACATCCATGTCCCAAAATAAAATATAAAAATAGAGTCACATGACACTCTATCTTATGGGTAGTGGTGGTTCTGGTACCCATGGTGATACGTGAACAAACTATGTATATTTGGTCCTATAAAAACCCCTTGAATTAATACTCTCCCTAAATTATGGAACCCTATGACCCATTAGTATAGACTACTCATATAAGGATATCTAATACTATGTATCTCACATGATCCTCACTAATTATCTACTCATTTGAGAAAATCCCTAAGATGTTGCCTATTGAGTTTTATATTTCTTACCTTGTAATGCCTAAATATCCTCATCCCTCTTCTCTAAATTTATCTATGGTTCAGTCATCTAATCATGTGCTAACTGTAGCTAAGAAAATTTAACCTATAATGTCACAATATAAGTATTTTTTTGCATCACATATCTTTGTAATACGGTGATCTAGGCATCCCACTAGGTCAATTATGTCTAAATAGAAATAAACTATGATACATATGTTTATAAAGTGGTAAGTTAAGTTAAATGTGTAGTCACCTATACTGATAGATTCTATATACATCTCTATGATCCAACAATTTTTTATTGTATATTTATAACTTGCCTCTCTAACCCAATAATATCATATGTCCTGGTTGAGGTCTCTTCATGTAGGCTAGCAATAAGTCTTTGATCTTCTATAGATCTTGTTGGGGAACATGGCCAAACCTAGTCCCCTAATGATGGATATGTTAACAATAGTAATATTTATGTTTGATCTTATGAGCCTCATCCATCTCCTCAAGAACCATATCCATCTCCCCTACCTCCATCTCCTCCCTAGACATCTCCCCCTCCATTTGCATCAATCCTCCACTAATGTAGACGTGAATATACTAGTGCCCTCATTCATTGTTTCTATCCCATTCCTTGAGTCACCTTTCAAAATAGATCAGATAATCTAGGATCCTAAATTACTAGCTGACTCAACCTATAAGAAACATATTATGACCACCACTTATCAAAATTTGTATTTACTCTCAAATATAATATCATATTCTATTAGTCCTAAGTTATCAAAACCATGCTATCAAAATGATAAATGGACAAAACACCTAAAGTATATTTCACCTATAAGGGACTCTCTCTAAAAACCCACATAGATATGTGTGGACCCTGTTTAATGCCATGTCACTAGCCAAATTATTTAAAAACCCAATATGAAACTATATCCACATAATGGTGTCCTTCTAGCTTGTAATATAAAACATAATAATCATAAAATACATATAATCTCCATCCTCAAACTACCCACATTGAATAATATTGTAGGTCATACATGTAATATGGCCTACAATAAAATCATCAATATCATGCCTATAGAAATGGAGGTCCCTTGCATGGCCCATCTGTGTACCCACTATTATCTCCCGTCCATAATCAATAGGATTGTCGTATGCTCACACCTTTTGAGTCTTGATTCCCATCTCCATCACCACGTGCTCCCAATGTTAGATATGAAGTAAAGTCATGGCATTAATTGTCACTCACCCTTTATAATTTTCTAAGTGTAAATATACATATAAATATGATATCATGGTAGAAACCAAGGTAAATAAATTATGATGCTTCATCATATCTGTAAAAACATATACAAGCCCTATATGAAAGTTTCACCCACTCTTATTATCCAATAGGATGTTGTTGATGAGATCCATAAGTGTCAATGTCACTAGTCCATCCTATGACATTGATATAGCCTATCAATATATAAATAACCTAGATATAATCCTATTCTCATGTGATTTTTTAGCCACATAATATTTTGAATTTGATCCTAGGACTTATAATATAGTCATTCATCTCTGATTGGGATCTAGTAGGTCCTCCACACATCCCCAAAGGTTATCATCATCTCCACCATTACTATTTAAAAGGTCCTAATCTCAATATACCATCACTAAAATAGAGTAGTAATCAACAACCTATCCACCCTAATTAATAGCATATAGGACATGTAGTATAGCCAAACCATCTCCAATACACTAAATCTCACTACATCCAATGTATGAATCACCTTCATCACTGCTAATCACTGACCCTATGACTTGATCAAAGGAAAATTCTCCTACACCACATTAAAAAATAATAATATTATCTTGTATATCACTAATATCATTCCTAAATTTTCCAAATAAATAATACCCACATTCCTTAGTCAATTCCCCCTTTTCCCTTTTACTAAAATTTTAACCCCCTCCTACTAACCTACATTTCTTATGAATAATCTGACAACTATAGATCTGTGACATCATTATGATCTATCACCTTAAAATTCAAGGCCCTTTAATTTAAATTTTTATCCCCATACATGAATTCATGTCTTTGAATATGTGATTTCATCATCTGCCCATCCTTTTCAAACCTGTGTTTTGCATGACCAAACATGAGGTCTCCTATATCCTATGTTTAAATAGGTGTAAGATCATTTTCCATGCCCTAACAATCCCATGGGTTACAATTCACAAATGTATAACTATATACCAAAATACCCATATCCCTCTTGTCATGCCTAACTACCTCAACCCATGTGAACTCGTGTTTCTACCATTCAAACTCATAAGTATAAATATTGAACACTTATTTTTCAAACATGAACATATATTTTGATAAACACATATTTTTTATTGACCTTATTTAACCCTAATAAATTATCATAAATTAAAAATAACAAATGTATAACCACATATTGGTTCCTCATGGTCATCTAGACATTAATGCTCTTGAACTCACTCACTCCGATGTCATTCATGGGGGATTCATGTCATCTCTATCATATAGAACAAATGAAAAATACACACTAGGAATAGGGTGATATTACTTATTATACCCCACATACTCTTATTTACCCTCAATATTTATCCCTCATATCCCCTTATCTTCATCAATCCTGCTTATTTTACCTAGTTTTCCCATCTTCATCTATTTTTAGCTCATTATTTTCATTTCTCATCTTATTTTTCTCATTTTTATCTTATATTTTCACACTAACTCATATTTAATATTCATCATCAGCATAAATTTTTAACCCCATATAATTACTTTATTATTATCATCTTATCAAAATTCTCTTATCTAATATCCTTTTAGGGTGAACTACATAAACATGAGGTCTTTGTAGACAATGTAGGTAGCACTCAGTCACTTATTATTCTTGATGATATTTAAGCCACCCTATTTTGATATTTATCATAATTATTTGCCCACTTAAATTCCATTGACTTAGTACAAAATCAACTCATGTTTTGATTCACCCCCATTTCAATCCTTGTTTAATGTCTTATTAGGGTTACATCTCTCCCGACATGAGACCTTGCCTATAAATGTTTAAGGATAACACCTTGCCATTAATAATCATTAATAATAATTCCTTTTAAAACTCTCTTTTTCATACATCTTTGCCATGGACACATTTAAATCTTGTGGCTTCTCATCCCTTTCACCCATGACTCTCATTGGCATGCATCCTTGCCTTAGACATGTCTAAATCATGTGTCTAATCATCCAATCCCAACATGTGACCTTCCTCAAGATACATCTATAGCTCATAAAATTTTCTCATAATCCCATCATAGTTATTTCTCACTTAGTGCATGTCTAAACTTATGACACTATCATTTTTCTCCCTCACATATGTCTTGGCCAAGGGCATCATCTATCAGTGACTCATTTTTATGGTCTAATTTTCTCATCATCTCATTTATCATATCCCATCCCATATATTATCATGTCTTAGCATGTTTTTCATTTTGAGTGACCATCCATCTCATCCCTCCCCACACATCCCCTTAGGGGGTAATCATCCATCCTAAAATACTAACATTCTTCCATAACCATTTTCATGTTTTTAAATACCATCACTTCTTATAGTCATAATTCCCTTTCAGATAGGGTAAAACTATATATGTCTAATTAAAATCACTTCATTATTCTTATCAATATCATTTTAAATTTTCTTACTAATCAATTATTCATCCTTATATTACCCTCCTTTGGTAATTAACCTAATATTTATTATATCATCTATATTACACACTAACCTCACCATCCATTTATCCTAATTAATTATTTTATTATCATCCCACTTATCACTAATTTAATATCATATTTTATTTATTAATTTTAAAATCCTCACCACTTGGTCTCACCTAACCCTACTAGTTTCTTCTACAAACCCACCTAATAATCATCATTTAATCACCATTTATTAACATAGATTTCCTCTATACAACTCTAATCCACCTAATTCCATGCACCCTCATTTTTAAGAATTTTAAATTCCTAAATCTCACCTACCTTTATTTATCTAATCCTCATTAACTATCCTTAGTAGACTATAAATTTTTTTAATCATATACAAGATCTACCAATTCTTATCTAATTTTTTTAAGAATATTTAATTCCTAGAAAATTTGTCCACCATTTATTTTATTCCACCATTGATCTAACAAATATTTTAGGTGACAATTCGGGTGATAGTTCTACCCCAATTGGTGGCAGAACTTGTAGGAGCCATAACTTTTACACCATAGCTCTGTTTGACTCCCTGTTTGAAACATTGAAAAGATAAGAATGAGGGAAACACCATGAAATGAAATAGAGATTTTATTTGTGGGTTTTGACCCCCTAAAACCAAATGGAGGTTCCATAAATTTTAATTTTAGTATTGCGATCTAAAAATAGTAAGTTTTTAAAAATAGTAATTCCTTGAATTATGTATTGTTGTAAATCATGGAAGTCAAACCACTTAATCTCCCTCAAGATTGGTGACCTTCCACATCCTCTTCCTACCTTAAAAATGTGTATAAATGAAGATGTAACCTAAAATGAAACTTAGACATCTCTTCTCAGAGATAAGCATATGTTTGGGTCTACAAATTTGATCAATAAAACATCTCTTATCAGAGATAACATTATTAGAATTGTGTTGTTAGTGTTTCTTGAATTATATTTCAACCAAAGCCTCTAAGTTTTAGATCAGTGGTATTAGAGTGGTTTGTATTGAGAGTGTATGATCCTAAGGATGAGGTCAAGCTACAAGAATCTTGGGTGGAAAATAATAGAGCTTCAAAACTTTCCACCTATTCACTCCAAATGACTTCACCTAGTGGACAACACTAAGACATCCAATCCTTTCAAGGAAATTGTGAATGAAGCCCTCCAATAGTATCAGGCATAGATTTTACAACAATTTTCTCAAATTTTCCAAGAAATCTTGATGGGAAATTTTATCTCATCTATACCCCCACATCCTTTCAATGCCCCAACACCCTTCAAGGTTTAGTTGAATTTTGATGTCCCTACATTTGAAGGCAAAATAAATGCTAATGTAGTATAAAATTTGTTGGATCAATTGTCTTCCTAATTTTTTGTAAATAAATTCACTGATAAAGAAAAGATCACTTTTGCTCTTTTAAAGCATCATTTCCTATCAAAAATTGGTGGGAAGTGTACAAGAAGAGATTTAGTATGGATGATATTGGTCTTGAGGTGGAACCTACCTATGATGATTTCATAGAAGCTGTAAAGGAATAATAATACCCCATTAGAGCATATGATGATCTGTATATAGAGTGGCAACAACTTCACCAAGGTAAGGAATAGTCTATTAAAGATTACACTAAAAATTTTCAATCTCTATCTATGAGATTGGGCATTTAGGAAAGTGAGAAACACAAGGTTCTCAAATATTATGGTGGACTACAATGGTATATATAAGGGGAGATAGAACTCTTCAATCTAGAAACCCTCAGTGAGGTGTACAAGTTCATGGTGAAGATTGAGTAGAAGCATGGAAGAATGAATACAAAGAGTCAGCCTATAAAATGGAAAAGTGACAAAGAAACATGAGGCCAAAATTAGAAGAAAAAGGAAGGGAAGAATTGGAAATGGTGTGATTACCACAAATTTAGAATGCACTTCAAAGAAGAATGTCAAGCCATCAAGTCTCTATTTTTTGAGTCACAAACATCAACATCTACTACTCTACCTCATACATACCCTGTAGTCAAAGAGGATGAAGAAGAGATTGTAGATGTTGAGCCTAATTCCATCATTGCTTCATCACAAACCCATGACAATAGGCTAGATGACAATGAAAGGTTGTTTCACTTTAAGTTATGGGTGAAAGGTAATCCTCTACATTTCATTATTGATAGTGGAAGTCAAAAAAATTTATTCTCCACTAATGTTGTGAAAAGCCTAAAGTTGTCCATGAAGCCTCACCCAAAGCCATACAGTATTAGACGGTTGAGTCCAGGGAGAAACCTCTATGCCACCCACCAATGTCTTCTCTCATATGAAACAAAACCATTTGAAGATGAGGTCTTATGTGATGTGGTCAATCTAGATGTTTATGATGTACTCTTTGATCATCCATTCATGCATAATCAACATGGCATATATTAATAAAGAACTCAAAGGATCAACCTCACTCTTGGAACATGGTGCTATAGGGTATCAGAGGTACCACCTTCTACATCTATCTCCCTGCTTAGTGCCAAGAAATTCATTCTCATGATCATCAAGCCATATGAATCTAAAAGGGAAGATATTGTAGCCCTGACTACAAAAATAATAAAATAATAGAATAAAATACATACCAATATAAACAAGTTCATGGCCTTCCATCCACAGACTAATTGTCAAATAGAAATGGTGAATAATCGAGCCCTGCACTGCTCCACAAGGCATAGTCCATTCTAAGTATGCATCAAGAATCGAATAAAAATACAACTACCACACTTGATGAAAAATATTGATGAAATTTGGACCATTTATTTTCAAGGAGGGAGGAATGATCCGATCAATATTTTAGGTGACAGTTCAGGTGGTGGTTCTGCCCCAATTGGTGGTAGAACTTCTGGGAGCCATAAATTTTGCACCATAGCTCTGTTTAACTCCCTATTTGAACCATTGGAAAGATAAGAATGAGGGGAACACTATGAAATGGCATGGATATTTTCTTAGTGGGTTTTGATCCTAAAAAACTAAATGAAAATTCCCTAAATTTTACTTTTAGTAGTGTAGTCTAAAAATAATAATTCCTTGAATTTTGTATTGTTGTAAATAATAGAAGTTGAACCACTTATTCTCCCTTGATATTGGTGACATTAGACATCCTCCTCATACCTTAAAAATGTGTATAAATGAATATTTAACCTAAAATGGAAATCAGACATCTCTTCACAGAGATAGGCATATGTTTGGGTTTGCAAATTTGATCAATAAAACATCTCTTCTCAGAGATAACATTATTACAATTGTGTTGTTCTTGTTTCTTAAATTGTATCTAAACCAAAGCTTCTGAGTTTTGGATCAACCATGGATCAAATCCAACCCTCCATTTTTTCAACCAACCTCTATATAACCATGCATATACCATGTACAAATAAAAAAATATGAATATAAGACTTTCATGTTGTTAGCTTGTCTCCATTATCTAGTCTTGAGATCCTCGTTGAAATCCAATGCTATCAAGTGCAATCATTTTTTCATCTTGGGGGATATCTACTCTTTTAGAGGTAAATTTTTTATTGCATTGAGGTATTATTTTTATTATTTCAATCACAATATTTTACTCAATTTTATTTACTTTATAAATTTTGGGTTTTAATTGAGTTTAGAATTGATTTATATTCATTGGTGTATTACTTACGTTTCAAATTATGATTCTAAATTTCACCTATTAAAATAAACTTGGGTTTAAATTTATCATATATTACAATGGGAATTAAATATGCATCTTAAAAATTAGATGGGCACTATTTGAAAATTTTAAAAATGGGATATGTTGGTTACAAAAAGATTTTCCATGCATATTAAAATCATCCATATAGACTTCAACACATTAATTAGTTTGTTCATCAAATATTACAATTAATTCTTTTTGACATTTAGAAATCATGTTACATATTAAAAAATGTAAGAATTTATATGAAAATTTTCCAAAAAGATAAATAAATGTAGTATTATCTTATTCTGTAGGTGTTACTTGTATTTGGGTATACCCATTAAACCCATCTATGAAAGAGAAATATTTATTCCCAACCAAATTATATAGGACATGAACAATTAATGGTAAAGGAAAATAGTCCCTCAATGAATATTTGTTGAAATATCTATCCATTTTCTATTTCTATTGGGTACTATTATCTATGGGGGGACATATTGAATTTAAAATATTGATTATATATACCCTACTTGTAAGAATTTTTCTATTTCATTTTTAAGTATGTATCTTATCACAAGGTTTATTATTTATTTGAGTTGTTTTACTGGGATTATATTTTTCATATCGATAAGATAAGTAAAAATTCAAGAATGAATTTATCTCATGTCATTATATTACCATGAAAATTAATTTGCATGTGTGTAAAATATGTTAAATAATTTTCACTCTTACTCATCTGATAATGATCTATTTATATTCAACATATTTCTTAGGATAATCATAATTTTTTTGGTATATAGATATATTGAGTGGAATTTATAGTATTCCATCATTTATGAGTTCAAAGTTTAAGGGTGAGGTTATAAAATGTGAAAATTTATAATATACTCAAAAAGAGATTCATTGTAGATGATATTTATAGATTATATAGCATCTCAATCTTGTACACTTGACAAACCCAAAACTTGGTTGTTCTTATTAGTTCTAGACCTTTACCACTTCTAAAAGTCTTGTATCTACTCTATCTTATTACCATAGGCCTATATCTTAGTATAATAAGTATTATGTTGATGGCTTAGCTTTTTATATTTCCCAAAAGACTTAAAATGTACTTATATTCCATTTCTATAAGTTTTAAACATGTAGCTACTTTACTAATCCATGGACACTAATGTCTTGGACAAACACTTGTGTTGATGTTAGTCTCTTGACCTAACACAAGTGTCAAGTTCCCTAAAGTCATCTATTTTTAATATGAAATGTATCGTAATGGTCAACTTAAGTGATTTAATGTGAGTTACATATCCAAAAGGGTTAATATAAATACAATAAAAACCTTCATTCATTCCTCACCTAGTGACATGGGAAAGATACTAAGTATTATTACAAAATAGCATTCAAAGAGAATTCAATTGAATAAATATTACATATTTGTATACTAGTCATAGGTACATCACATCTATAGGTTTGAAGTACTAAAGGATTAACACAAGATCTTGATTTTCCAAGTTACAAGTTAGGTCACTATTGTAATTACTTTTAACATATTGTATGATTCACACATAAGACAACACATAGGGGATAACTACATAGGTCTAAGTCCATATTTAGAGTATTTTCTATGTATTAAATTCTCACTTGTAGAGGGGTCTTTGGGATCTACTTGACACCATGTTCCCACTAACCCATTTTCCCCCAATGTCATAATGAATATGAAGAACTAGTGTTTTTTAAATTCATGAGTGATAGTCCATGACCTAGATATAAATTCAAAAAAGTGAAGGATAGTACAAACCTATAAGAATTTAGGTGGTCACATCCATTTTTTGTATGTATTTTATATAGGACACTCACATTTAACCTAGATAGTAACATCGATGCAATTGTCTTATGATAACGTTAGTGTCCAAAGAAACAAAAGCATCAGATCTATAATTTGATGAATGTTTTAAAATATCCTTCCACCCTGATTTCTACCTATTATAGATCTAACACTATGTTAGTATCATAAAAAACTAACTATATTACTTCTTTATCATTTCTATGTATATGTTAGTTATAGTTCCTATATTTAGCCTATACTCAACATAATAAATTTAATGTATGTTTATATCAATGTTTAGAATTTAATTGGCCTGTTATAGATCTAATTATCACCCTTATGTATTGTTATTTTCATATTCTTAACCCTATTAACACCAAGTTAGGATTCTTTCATCCAATTTAGGGTTAAACATTTGGTGAACCTTATTCATATGAATGCAAAATTTTCTAATTCCTAGGGGTTTAACTAGCTAGGGGCTCATATTTTTATATTTTTTCATTTCTTACTTTTACTATTTTTCATGCAACCTAGACATAGCCCTAGGTTGGGAGGTGTGCTTCTTGAACATAGTGAGCTTCCCCTCCAACCATCTAATATGTATCAAACTAATGAGGGATCTCATACTTTGGATCATGATGATACCCATGTTGACAATGAAAAAAATATGGATAGGGTTATCATAGAATAAGATTATGATAATGAAAATGAGTAAATGAAGCATGATTAAGTGAAATGAATTACACTATTTTGTGATTTTATTTGACAAAACCCTGAAGATCTTGATGAGATCCTAAAAACTATACTCAAATTGAAAAGTTCAAAAATTATAATTGAAACATCCTCCCCTTGAGAACATTACAACATAATACATCTAGTGGAGGCATAAATTATGTCTTCTAACCTTTGTTTCTTGAAACTTCTATTTCTACATCTACCATATAATTACCAATTATTTCAACATAAATAATAGTTTCACTACCTAATACTACTCAAAACATGTTTACATCACCTTTGGTGACTACTCAAATTGCTAATCTAAATCCCATTGGGTGAACTATTCAAACAATCCTTCAAGTCATAAATACCTTGTATGACAAGGTTACAAACACTCAACAAAATGATTTAAAATACCCTCATTATTTTGATTTTAAACATGTGTTGCATAACCCTATTTAATTTAATATATCTTTGCATCTTTTGACAACTGGTTTTATTTCACTTAATTTTCCATTTTAAGATGGAAAAGGTGATCTTGAATAACATATTAGATACTTTTATGTGGCATGCCTTGATTACACCTCTAAATATAGGCTTTTGAATAAATTATTTCCAAGAAGCCTTAAGGACTATGTTTTAAGGTAGTTTTATGATTTCCCTCTCCAATCCATGAAAACATTTAAACCTCTTATAAACTAGTTTTTAGCATACTTTTCCATTATGATTCTAAAAAGGTTTCCTTTGCAAAAATTTATAAAATCAAACAAGGAACTAATGAACCTATCAATGAATATGTCTTGAGATATAAGATAATGCTAGATAAAATGACCAATCTTATAGTAGATACAAAGCTGCAAGGCATATTCAATAAAAGTTTAATTGATCCTTTACATGAGCCAATTATTTTTAAGAAGTTTAAATATTTACCTGACATATTCCATGTTGTACAGGACCATGAATTGAATCTTATTTCATTAAGTAAACTCAAATATGTAGAAAACACACTAGTTGCATTTACATCTAGTACATATATACAATCAAACCAAGTTATAAGGTAAAACCTCTTGAGATAAAAAAGGGAACAAACACCATGTTTAACATAGTTTAAAAATAACCTAATAAATTTATCTTATCTAATACACCAAGGAGATAATTTACATATTTACCTATGTCCCCAAATTCATTACTTCAATGGTTATTGGAGTGTCATCATATAGATCTCCCTCATCCTATTGAGGTTGATATGAGTCATCATATTGTGATTATCATAAGGGACCATGACATTCTATAAGTATATGATATATCTTGAATAATGAGATCCAAGATATTATTAATGACCAAAGGCCTACATTTTAGCATCCTTGAAAGGAATCAGACTCACAACCTAGTGATTACCATAGACAAAAAATATTCAAAAACCATTTGAAGACCATTTTAAGAAGGAACAAGAAGTGTAAATGGCATAAAATACACATCCTCCTCTACCACAATATGGGCACCCATTTGATGGTATTATTGGTAATTACACATATCACATACCTCTCATGGTTGAGATACCTTATATTAATTTTGATGATAGTGAGATTAAGGATGAAGACTTTGATCTTCATTCTTTATTTATTAGAGCGTACCTTGATGAGCACCTTATATGTAGTGTTATGATTGATAATGGTGCAAGTAATAATTTTTTCACCATTAAATTACCTATGCACTTGGGTTATACTCATAATGATTTACATTCCTATATTATATTAGTTAAAGCATTTGATGGGACCTCAAGAAGTTTCTTGGTGAGATTAACCTACCTTTATAGGTTGGTCTGCATATGTGGTTACTACCATTATTAGTTATACCTTATAAATGAATATTTTATGTATTATTATGGATACATTTGATCCATACATTTAAATAAATACCTTTTATAGTGTATGGGTGTGTTAAATACATTCATTCCAATTAGGTAGTTATACTTTCCATAAATCTATATGAGCATCCTCTAGAATAAGAAAAACTTATATATAGACAATTAATTAATAATAATACTAAGGCTCATTCACTACAAAAGGGTAATAAACATGAAAATTGGTAATCCCCTTTACTAAATGACCAATAATTAAGAGAACATTACATAAGAGACATATGATGGATTATAAGGAATACCCATCTACTACACTCCATGATTAGATATTTAGAGCACCTAAACATATTCCTCTTATTAATATTACAAAGAAATAATAGAGCACTCAATGCTTGGTTACATGAACCTATACTCCTATTACTCCTACTACTACTTCATGACCATAGAGTCATATTTTACATATCTAAAGCATCACTAATACTATTGTGACTGATATTAAACCTTTATATACTACTTGATAGCATCATAATATTTTTACACCAAGTTTATAGTGGGGATATATCTATGACTATCCATTGTATGTCATCATAGAATGATATTTACTATTTAAATATTTCAAAAATATTGAAAAAAATAAAAAATATTAAAAAATATAAAAACACTTTCAACACCTACATGATCAATTAGATCCTTGGCATCTGTGTGTTAATTCTAGGTTTATGGATGGCATACTAATAACTCCTACATTCACATGTGTATCAAACTTATAATTGAGTGTAATACATACATATATAGGTACATGATCTATTCCTATTTCATATTCTAGGATTTCACTATATTCATGTCATGAGGACATTAGGGCCATTCACTTCTTTGATGTTGATACACACAGGTTATATGGTTTGATGATCACATTTCATTATCATGTTTAATCTTAAATATGTGCTTAATAATTACTATGTCCTTGATTACACCTTAAATAGGGTAATTAATATGAAACACACTTGACATTTTTATTATAACACATTGGATACACGGGCTACTATGACATGCTTATGCTAGTTGGTTATGCTTTACTTTACACACTTGCTTGAGTGTCTTGCCTTTCTATTCTATTACTTATTAAATAATTTTAATATGATCCTTTATATTTTTCCCCCTTGAATATGTATGATTTCATTGAAATTTTCATATGTAATTTCTAGTTATATGAACATTTGAACATGTCACACTCTTATATACATTTTAATAGTCAAGTCCCTTAAATTATGTGGCATTTGAACATGCCCCTTATTATTGGTCTCCTTTGATCATTTCCTTTTGATATTATTTTGAGTGATATTATGTGTGATTGTTTTATTTTTGATCTTGTATTTTTTATAGATAAATATTTCCATGATCAATAACATGCATCTTATGCTTTCATGTGATCACATTGGTTCTATTTGCTTTGATGCTATAACTACTTAGAAATGTTCACTATATATGCTACATGGTTACATTCACATATTATATAATTGTCTTATCATTTTAAGGTGAAGTAACTACCAATACCTATATTTACCTCACCTTAAATTAGGGACATACTAGTGAGGGAATGTCATAGAGGCATGTTCTACACACTTGGCATAATTTTCAGATTTAGTGGGGGCATGTTCTCCACACTTATTCAATATGTGGTACTTATATCAATTTTTATATTCAATGGGTGCATGTCATATGTGCATGGATTCTACAAACTCAAAATATTCAGATTTATTGGGGGAATGATTTTAAAGCATGTTATCCAAACTTATTTAGTATATGGTACTTATATCAATTTTTAGATTTAGTGGGGGCATGCCATATGGACATGTCTTCCACACATTTATAGTTTTTAGATTCAATGGGGGCATGATTTGCAATCATGTTCTCCACACCTTTCCAATATTTATCATCTCCAGACTATAGTGGGGGATATGTCTTAGAAACATGTTCTATATAATGGTACTTATATAATTTTTTATGTTTATTCACATATAGTGGGGGAATGCTTTAGAATCATGTTCTCTACACTTACAAAAATTTATGAATTAGCCAAAGGGAACAAATATATGATTCAGATTCATACTTATGGTATACTTTTATACATTGGTTCTATTATTGTACACACTTTCATCACAAGACATATTTAAGGTGCATATTTTATGAAATTTGTGCCTAATATTATGGAATCCAAATCATTTTTAGTTTTAGAACATTTTTAGGGATTGTCACCACCCACGAGTTGGAATTTTACAAACTATATTAAGCCAATATACTTACTTATTTGGTTCACATTTTGGTATGGTTGAGGTGATAAAATCACTCAATATTATAAAAATTTTAGTTTAGAATTGATTGTATCATCCAACCTCACCATTTTGGTAATGTGGGTGACTTGGTTCACATACACTCACTAAGTTATAAATATCATTAGGTTTCATGATTGAGGTAATCTCAACTACCATGTGAAAAATTAATTTTGTTCTAAAATTAGGGGCATGTGCCTCTCTCTCTCTCTCTCTCTCTCTCTCTCTCTCTCTCTCTCTCTCTCTCTCTCTCTCTCTCTCTCTCTCTCTCTCTCTCTCTCTCTCTCCCCTCTCAAATATATGCACTTTTAATATTTATCTATATTTGTCTTAATCTTAGTTTCATATCCTTACAATGATACATATTTCTCAAATAAACTTACAAATAGGGAAGGAAGCTACATTGACACACAGATTTATTCCTAAACCTTACACTTTCAATTTAAATATATTTTGAGTACTTTCAATCCTAGATGATAGACACTGATTATATACTATAACATGCTCTTGGTCATAGGTCAATCACCATCAAATTGTTCAAGTTGGGCACATACAAAGAGAAAGTGTGTTATACACACCCATATATGCCTTCATTTCATTTTAACTAGAAATTTCATTACTATATCAAATGGGGGTGAATTTAGATGATATTTGTGGATTATATAACACTTCATTCTTATACACTTGTCAAACTCAGACCTTGGTTGTTATTATCAATTCTAGACCTTTCCCACTTCCACGAGTCTTATATCTATTCTATTCTATGACCCTTGGACTATATCTTAGTTTTATTATAATTTTGTTGATTATTAAGGCCTTATATCTTGATTAGAATGTTTGTAATTTACTTATCCTTCATCTTTGCTAGTTTTAAACCTATACCTAATTTCCTACTCCCTAGACACTAATGTTCATGATAGACACTAATGTAAGTTTTTAAAGCCATAAAATCATCTATTTTATAAATTAAAATTATCTAATGGTTGGCCTAAGTGATTTAATGGAAGTTAATTATCCAATAGGATTGATATAAATATAAGATAAAACCTAATTCATTCCTCACCTGTCAATACAAGAACAATACTATGTATTCTTACCAAAGACCATTTAATTGAATAAAGCTTCCCTATTTCCATACGAATCATTAGTAAAAAACATATAAAGGTTTTAAGTAATAAAATATCAACCAAAGAGCTAAATCTTACAATTACAAGCAAGATCACTTTTTTACTTGCTCTACACATATTATTTGATTCACACACAAGCTAACACATAGGGGAGAACTACATCAATTTGAAGCCTTGTTCAAAATATTAGATATGTTAGTAATGTTCACTAATAGAGGAGTATTTGGGGCCAACTCAACATCATGTGCCCACTAACCCATTTTCCACCAAGGTCATAATGAATATGAAAAACTAAGGTTTTACAAATTCACAAGGACAGATGGTCCATGATCTAGATCTAAATGTACTAGAGTGAAAGTGAATACAAACCTAGAAGCATTTAGGTGGTTATATCAATTTTTATTAGGTATTCCATATATGACACTTTCATCTAACCTAGAGAGTAATTTTGATGCAATTGTCCTAGGATGATGGTAGTGTCTAGAGATCAAAAAGTGTCAGATCTAGAATTTGATGAATATTCTAAAATTTCCATCAAAGTTGCTTTATTCGTGTTCTAGATCCAACACTATGTTAGTATCATAAACAACTAATTATATTGATTATTTTTCATTTTCATCCATAATCTACTTGTACTTCCTATATTTAGCCTATACTCAACATAATAAAGGCAATGCATGTTTGTATCTAAGTTTAGAATTTAATTAACCTATTGTATATCTTATTATCACCCTTGTCTATTGCCATTTATATATTCTTAACCATATTAACACCAAGTTAGGATTCCTACATCCAATTTAGGGTTAAACACTCACCTTAAGGGATAAATATTTCCAAATGGAAACAAAATGTTGTTAGAAAATATTCTTGGCTACTTTTTGCCTAGCTGATAACATCAATTGGATAGAAGTTTGATGATCATTTTTATCATAATCATTGAAGCCATATTATAATTCAATTTCATGATTTTTAATTTTGATTATTGATATGGAAGAAATACATTTTATATAATCCATAATGTTTGGTTCATATAATCATAAGTGATTAGGAGAATTTGGGGAAGGTCTTATTTATGGATTAAGAAAATTTTCTTATCATTTATTCCATTGGAAAATTTCATTTCTACTAACCTACAATATATAAATTCAGCTACCGTAGAAATCCAATGTCTTCCCAAGAGTAATGGATATCCAAATTTTCATGTTTTTATTGAATAATCATGAAATCCATAATATACTCCCATGGATTTATTGTAACCAAAACATCTTCTATAACAACTTTCAATATTGAAATTTATTTGTGAGCCATTTGTAACCTAGTATATGTTGGCTGCATACATGATAGAGATAATGTTTTCAATGTGGCATTTATCAAGACATTTATATAAACACCTAAATATACTAAAACATTAGATATATTTTTTAATTTAAAATGATAATTATTATTAGATTCATTGGATCTCCATACCTAGGTGGAAGATTTTTTCCCACTAAGAGATCAATCAACTTGAAATCTAATTGAATGGTTTTAGGGTGTTGTTTATTTTATCCTAATGTTTCTGACATATTATTAATTGATGTCTTAGTCAAGTTTAGGGGAGTATGTTATAGATTTTAGTAATGGAAAATAAATTCTTATGTGATTAATATACTTTATTGGTTATAACTCAACTCTATGTGATATTTACTAGAGTGAAGTATCCTTCTTGAGTCATTTTATAAATGGAACTAATGGAGTGATAATAAGAGGAGTCTTTTCTTGAGGATTTTCATCCTATGTTTACTTTTTAATTGTAAAATCCTAGTGTTTCTCCTTATTAGGTATATCTAAAATAATTTTAAAGGAGGCTTATAACAAGGTATTTCAAAAATTTAGTTGAATATTAGTATAATATATGGAAATCAACCTGATTATTTCTCTTTATTT
This sequence comes from Torreya grandis, assembly GCA_037957365.1. Classification (NCBI taxonomy): domain Eukaryota; kingdom Viridiplantae; phylum Streptophyta; class Pinopsida; order Cupressales; family Taxaceae; genus Torreya; species Torreya grandis. Next base: position 598,268 of record JARHVA010004734.1, on the reverse strand, counting down.
GAATTATGGGTATGGGTTTCCTCCCTATTATTAAGATTTTTCACAGCTTGAGCTGGTAACTATGGTTGACTTACTTGTTCACTTTTTTGGGTATGTGAGGAGGACTAGAAAATAAAGGTTGTTGTTGATTTGGGAATCATTTTTATTTCTTGAATGTTGGTTGATGTACTTATTATTTCATTAATAATTTTGTTGGTTTTTTTGGTTATCTATGGTTATTGATGTATCCATTCTCATGGAGGCCATAATTTTGGTCTCTATTATTGTGTAGGTTGTCTAATAAACCATGTAATATCCCTTGGATTAATAGGCCAATTATTAGGGTATTGTGGTTAGAATTTATTTGGATTATAATCAAATGTATCCCCTTGCCTTTTTGATACATAACTAAACTCTTATTCAATATACATATTTTTTCTAGGATTATTCTTAATGGCATGGAATAAAATAAAATGCTCATTAAACTTATTCCTCTCTCAAATGACACAAATATATATTTTATAAAGAGTATAATCATGAAGAGAATGTTTATCTCTACATCTAGTGAAACATATGGCTAAGTGTTCATTGTTTTGTATTTTTCTTGGATTCCATCTAGTGTGGTATTTAAGTGTACCAAGATGACTATCTTAATGTTTGAAAATTATTCCATGAGTTCACTTGACATACTATGCCCTTTTCCTAGTTTAAGTTTTTTAATCGTAGACCTAGTTCATGAGTAATTTATATAGAGTTTAATAATATCTAAGAAATAAAATTTATTCATATTTATCTTTCCCATAAGATTTAGGGATTCTATATAATCATCTTATAACCATCTCAAAAAGTAAGATTTTTTTGGTTATTCATATATATTATTTTTCACATCATCTATGGATAAATTTAAATTCATCAGTATAGTCTTCCATGTTTTCATCCTATTTTTGTTTCATTAGAAATAATTTTTCTGTATAATATCTGACCTTATAATAATTCTAATATATATCTAAAGATTTAGTTTCCATTTTAATCCATGTGTAGATGAGATATTTTTTTACTCCCATAAACCATCACATTGGTGAATCCTTCAGTGTGGAAGGAAATAATGTTTATTTTGGTTATCATTAATGTAATCATATTTTTGATACAACACTTTAAATTTGAACAAGAACTGATCATGATCCTATTGATCTATACCCAAAAAAGTAGGTAATATAGATGGAAATATGATTTTCATTAGAATTTACTCATCTAGGTATAGTGTATTTGGATAATAAAAGGTTATTCCTTAATTATTAGGTCCACCTTATTGATTTAACACATTCCCATGTTTGTGTCCCATGTCTTCCCAATAAATCTTATAAATGGTCCTTCTAGGTAGTGTGGGCTCATCTAAAGTAACTATAAGAGTGCTTGATTTGGACTATATGGAAAAATTGTATTTTAAAATTTGTCTAAATATATATTTCCTCCTTTAAAATATTTTATTACCTCAAGATGCATTTGAAGACTCCAGTGATGAAAATTGTGATTCTTCCTTTACAATTTGTAGTTCCTCTCATACAAGTTCTTTTTTTGCAAATTCATATTGTAAGTTTGTGATTTTTATGGATTTCTATTAGAAGTTTTTAGTTATGTAAGAAACATAAGTTGAACCCTATTGAATTATATTTATCATATCTCCTTCAAACCTTGAATAACATTAGATTGGTCTATAGGTTGTGGAATACCTGTATATTAGACCAAACCTTTAGATTATGAGGCTAGCTCCTTTGATGTATCTACTTTACTTAGTTTAATAAAACCTACTTTAATTTGAAGGTGAAAAGAGTTATAAGGATAAATGAAAGGTAAAACCTATTCTAATGGTCATGATACACCTATATTTCTGGTTCATCCACTAAAATTTATACTTGTACAACACTAATTAACCATAAATGTATTAAAGAGACTATCTCTAAGGATTCTTTTACATTAATGTTTCCCATGGATTTCTTGATGAATGAAAATATTTTGGAGTTAAAGAGAGAGAGGTATACTTTGATACACTTTCAACCTTGTTACACTATAAATTTGATCACCAATTTTGACACTTTATATAACCTGCATAAGATAATTCATCAATAGATAGGTGCGGCAAGGACATGTTAAAGGAAGATTCATTTTAAACACATCTAAAAAATCATATAAACACTATAATTTAATAATATATATGATTAAAAGTCTATTTTATTGATTTCGTAGGTTAAAAATCTCAATCTTAGCTGAGTTTCATCATGCCCAAGAGATGGATCCTGAAAAAAGGCATAAAAGCCTAAATATATAGAATAAGAGAAGAGAAAAATCTAAGAGAATGGTGTATAGGAAACAATAATAGGTAGTCCAATCCTTAAATATAGTAAAAATTAGTTACAAATAGTCCTCCATCAAACTCTCTATGTCTAGTGCCTTGCATGCTCCTTGAATGAGCTCTTTCAGCATTGAAAACAAGGTGGTGGGCCATAATAACTTGGTCACACTTCTATTTGAAGCATGATACACCATAAATTTTCAAATTAATACTTTTAACATGAGATAAATTTAAGTGAATTACCACTTCCTAAATTAAAATTATGGAATATGCATTGATGCCACATTAGATCTGTTAACTCATGGTAAAGACTAGTTATGTGTTGATTAACAACTCAAGGACTAGTTATTCATGGAAATGACACTTGAAGACAAATTATCTGATTTGATTTTCAATTAATATAATTTATTAATTGTGATAAATCCACATTAACTCATTTTATATCCCTTATATTCCATTATCAACTTTATTTGCTTGACCAAATAGGTCTACTAGGCCAATTAGGCCTAGTAGCCTAATTGTTTATACTTGATGGACATGAAAAACCTACATGAAACCTTGATAACCTCATATAAAAGTGAGTTTGATACCTAAAAAAATGTCTCATACCATGAAATAGGTCTTCTTAGGCAAGTAACACCTTCAAATTAGTCAAACTAGTTAACTAGGTTTGTTTGTCTTTCAAATCTGCAGACTAGCTATTTTGAAGAAGCTCACAGAGGCATTTCCAAGCATGATTTTGAGAATATGATGGCTTGAGGAGGTATTAAAAGTTAAAAAATTCACTCTCCATGGATTTTAATCATCTTAAACTTCCTTTTACCTCTATTTTTATACTTTTTACTCAAGAAACCTTGTTTTCTACCATATTCATTTAGTTTTGTACATCATGGTATAATTTCCAGGACCTTATCTAAGTGCACTTCATGTTTTTCGTTATTACCAGGTGATTCATGGGTATTTATATGTAATAACATTAAATTTTATCAAAACTAATTTTTAGGAGGGTTTGGGAGGGTTTTGGAGGTGAACCTTCTTAATGATGGTTCATAAAGCATGGACCTCCAAAATAGAATTTATTTCTAGGTATCTTTATTCCATATACTCATTAAACTTTCTTGAGAAGCTTGGGTTACCATGCAAGGAGTGTGAAAATATATGTATGTAGATAAGTTTTATTATAGGGCTATGAATGCATTATGGACATGCTTATACTCTTAGTGATGGTTCATAAACCTCACCTCCTCAAACAACCTCAATAATTCATGTATTTAAATTACATAGGGGTACTCAAATCATATGAATAGCATTTGGTCAATGTGATCAGGTGATTTCAATGACTATATTGACTATAGTAGTTTAAATTTTCCCTAAAGGATGAATTTTAACTTTCAATTGTATTTATTTTCTTGAAAACACATTCATGGGACTTGTACCATCCCTTTAAAAATTCTCATGGTGTCACATTTTCTTGATAGGGTCTTTGAGTGTTAGGCCTTTTAGGCCTAAAATAGGATTTTAGGTCTTATCTATGTGTTAGAGATTTGAGCGACTTGAAGGTTAATTTGGAGGTTAAAACTCATATTATTAAATGTTTTTCACTTGTCTTAAACCTTTTAAAAATTCATTTTATTTCTCAAACTTCACTTTCTCTCCATCATCTTGGTCTCTTAATACTGCCTATAGGGTCACATTGCTAAGGATATCAAGTATAATTGTTTATGTTAATGTGGGGCCTAAATAGTCTATTTTATTATTTTTTCCTATGTCTATGGAGTTATAACTCCACCCTATTACCTAAAATTTTATTCTACCCTTATTACTTGCATATCATACCCTCATCTCTCTTGACTTGGGTTTTTTGCAATCATAGCTTATGTATCCCTTGGTATGAGTTTTGTTGGATTTCATATACTAACATATTATTATCACCATAACTACACCTTAATATACATTTAAAAATATCTATTAAGAGTATAAAACTTCAAATAAACCTTTAAACAAGCAAAAAGTTAAGACTATGCACACATGCTTATTTTGGGTCTTTCTCCCTTAGCTAGCCCTCAAGGGCATATTTTATGAAACCATGAGTATTATAAATATTATAATGTGTTTTAATAATTATACATCACCTTACATTTCCTCATAAAAACTATCATGAATTCAAACTCTTTGTTGCTCTTCAAAACTTTCCAAATGTGCATCTAGTCTCTTCTTTCATTGTTAGTAGACTAGGGTCTATCTGTGATAGAATGGTGAGTGATTAAAACGACCATATGAAATTTAGGATGGAATTAATAGTATTATATACTTACCATGATCACTTTTATCAAAAATTAAAACCTAACTCCTCTTGTGCATGCTCCAAATTCATAATTTTCTCCAAGACTAGTTCTTTGGTGCTGACTATGTGTATAAGACTATGCATGTGCATGTTGGTTGTATTTGTTAGAGGGTTTGGATAATTATCCACTATATAATAATCCTTTATAACTTTTAAAACTCTTTAATCCTCATCAACCTATATAAAACTTCCAACAACTTATAACTCTCATTGAGTTGCACCTATAGACCACCTTGATTTGATGTTGGTGTACTCAAAAGGAAGACCTATAGGCTAGGACATGTAGGTCAATTTTTTGAATACATATGCCACAAAAATATAAAATATGAAAAATAAACCTAATTACTATAAACTATGATATTCTACTATCATTGTTATTGATTCATGAAGCATATCACAAGCATAAGATCATTTGAACTCCCCTATCTCACTGACCATGATTGCAATCCTATGACTATAGGTGGAATTTTGTATACTTTTATGGATTAATATATATTAAAAACATGGTTTATGAAGTGTATTAATTTTATTTAGTTCATTATTTATATTTTAATCTTGAATTTCATTTCATTTATCATACAATATTATCTATTTGAAACTTGTCTTGATCTCCAAGAAACTTCTCAAGACTACCTTGAAGTATCTTCATGCCTTTATCTATAGGTAAATATTTGGAGTTAAATTTGTATATAATAACATTATTTAAAATATGCCATGTCCTATTGGTTCATAATATGGACCTCTTACCTTGATCGTAACCCAAAAATCCATCTTTTCCATCTTTCTCAAACTAAAATGTAGAACTTTCTTTGAAAAGGCAACTTGATTGTGCTTTAAGATGATTGTATGGAATAATACCAATTTGGACCTTGAGAAGGTAAAAGATGTATCATATTATCTTATCATTATTTAATCAATAGTATCCATAGGTTCCAAAACCTTACATTAAGCTCAAACTCTCTTGAAGATATTCACTCATTTATCTACCTACTTCTTGGGGAAAACATGACTATGTGTCCTTGAAAACATGACTATAGGTTACCTTTCTCTTAGAAACTTGACTTTGGATCAATCTAAAAATATTTTAAATAACACCATGGAATAATTATAGTGCCAATTAAGGATTTTAAATGATCAATATACTTCAATATTTCATTAAGGTCTCATGGTTCCTTCCATACTACATTTGGTGATCTCTTTTAACATGGTTATAGGTAATGTTTCATGTGAATGATTGTGAAAATTTTTAATTTGAAACTTATGGATTGATATAAATCACCATCATTACATGTGAATCTGAACCTTGGGTATAAACTCCATTTAACTTGAAGGCATAATAACATCTTTCTCATAGTCTTGATCTTGGTGAAGGATTGGCCTATTTCAAGAGCATTCTTTAAGAACCATCAATGCTTGTTGTTGGTAGAGATCCACATGAAAACATGTATTAACCTTGGTTTGATCCATACAAGGGTATGCATTTTGAGATAATTTTTATGCACATCTATCTATCACATTATGTTCTTCACATTCATTGCTCTACCTTATTGAAAATAGACCTTTCTCCGTCATAAACCTAACTATGCATCAAAATCAGGCCCTTGTATTGATTGTGATAGATTTTTGGATCATGAATTTGATACCAAAAAACCTCCAATTTCCTCCAATGATCTTATAGTCTCTTTAAATCTATTAAGTACAATTTTCTCTTCAAAGACCTCAAACTTATCCTTGTCTACATATTTGATTTCATCTCATTCTTATCATGATTGTAGATAAAGATTCATTTGCTACTTGTATGAACTATGGTAGAGTTTTATGTGATAGAGATATTGAGGATAATTCAAAACATGTCCATGATTTTATTCAAATTGAATTGGAGTTAAAACTTGATTTGAGACCTCAATATACAGACCTTTCTTGAAATGGATCATAACAAGACTATAGATGTTCATTGTTATTGGATGTATATGGCCTTTAAGCTTTATTTAGTAGTGTATTAATATTTTTATACAAATTTATATGACAATGATGCTTCCCATAATCCTTGAATCCTCATTCATAATGGATACATGATATGGAAGTAGATAGATAGTGGTATGATGACAATGGATGATGGATGATGAGAAAGAGATGCAAAATAAGCTTGAAATAGTTATGAAATGGTAGTGTGCAGATTGTGTTTGGGATGACACAAGATGGAGGTGAAAATAACATGTGAAGTGTATTTCAAGACCATATTAAAGGGTATTAATAAATAATAGGACACCCTCAACAATATATAATAGTTTTGAGGCCTTTGAAGGAGGTATACAGGGTGAAAAAGAAACCTAGGATTCTACTAATAACCTTAACATATGCTAACTTTCTTTAACATATGATAAACTATGACTAAGAGGAGGTTTGAGGATGATGGAGTGTGATTAGGCCATATGAATTTTAGGGACCTTAAGGAACATAGAATTAATAATACATGAATGAAAGAGACGTAAAAAAAATTCTAACAAATCTTGATATTCTTTCTCTTATAAACCATACAATCTCTAAAACTATTTGCAGACTAAGGATTTGCATTTATTTATCTTATTGAGATATATATGACCTCAAAAATGTGTAAATAAGTTTAATAATGTAATTTAATTATTTTTAAAACTCTTTAAAATATATAAAAACTTCCATTTTTTGACATGATGTTTAGAAGAGGAGAAATCTTAGAAAACTGATTACTTTCCTACATGAAGAAGGCATAGTGAGTGCCTTATCTTGTAAATGATGGTTAATGAAGGAAATATGGAGATAAATTGAGAAAAAAATACCATATATATAATATATCTTAGACCCATTCCTCTACCCAAAATTATATATCTTGATTTTCTCTCTCATGATCGTACCATTTGCAAACCCAAAGGGTTTTCTTGATATGCAAAGAAGCTAGATGGATGGAGAAAACTAGTTGTGGGCCTGTATGAGGTATTTTTTCATTAAATATTATCTATAAATACTATAATTACTTAAAATTCATGACCATATCCTCTAATATATGTAAGAGGTCATACAAGTCAAAGTACTCCTTCATGGAAATACATGGAAATACTCCTTTCTTTGCATTTTATCTAAAATTTAATCTTGGAAATAGAAATTTAGGGCATAAAAAAGATGTGTACAAGTCATGAAGGATAAAATAACAATAAATAAGTCTCTTTAAATCTTTATGGGGACAAATTTAGCATGTGGGAGTCTTTTGAGGCCAAACTTATGCTTTAGAATTACATGAAAAGATAATTTCAAGGTATAGACATTTGACTTAAGTAATGAAAAAATCATGATGGTGTTTATAGGTATTATAGATTATTTAATTCCATATTTAGGTGCTATTTTTCATTTTAAAGCTAAAATATTCCTTTTATATAATGTTTACATAACTTCACAAGGATATTTACCACTAAAAGTGATGAAGAGCATATTTTAACCTCCGAATATGTTTCAAATAGACTTCTTTGTCTTTAACACACCTTTCAAAGTTTATATATATCCTCACACTTGAATATATTGAATAAACTCATAGGGACTCATCATAAATTAAAATAAGACATGA
>JARHVA010004734.1:372500-585000 GCA_037957365.1 Torreya grandis | reverse complement strand
TACTAAGGTTTCCTATAAATCATCCCTAAAGAGAGGGAAATTATAGTTTTGAAAAAATAAAACCTAAATGTTCTACCAAATATCCATGGGGGAATATACGGTTGAGTGTAATATATAAAGTAACCAAAAAGGATGAAACATTATAATAAAAATGATTTTATGGAAAAAAATATATAGGAAATCAAAGAAGCATGAGACAAAATAACAACAATAATTATGCTAAAGATAATGTCAAATATAAACATGTGAAATATTTGTTTTTAAAATGTGAAAGGTTCTTGATTGATTTCTCATTGTAGGTATGATAAAATAGTAAGCAAAGATAATGATATTAGGAATTATTAGATGTACCCAAATCATTCATAAATGTAATTATGGGCATCTCAAGATTCCCGATAGGCTGAAATAATAAAATGTTTAAATGTGACTGGTACCCAAATATATGTAATAAGAAAATATTAGGATTCACAAGATGCCCAAACACATGTGAGAAGAAGTAGATAGACATAAATATACATGTTAACCAATTGTATGTAGGTGGATTAGAGTTATCCCCAAAAATGATAAGCCTATGAATTATGTCAAATTATGTGCAAATGCATGTTATAATAAGGAATGTGGCATCTATTCATATGTTAGGATCTTTGGCAAGTGATAGCAAATTGTGTTGTTGTTTTAACCTTTTTTTTTAATAATGTTTAATGGGTATAAAAATTGATTTATCTATTTATATTATAATATAATAAAGTTAATCATAAATTTTAATGTAAATCACAATTAACAACTATAATTGATGTATAAGTGGGACATACTAAAATTAGTAACTACATAAAATAAAATATATTAAACTTCTCTAATTTTTAGTTGATTTAATGTGTATCTAAAAGTGTAAAATAGGATGAGACAAAACCATGACAACTTAGGTAAAGAGGTAGATAATTTGAATTTTTTTATATAGGTTTATACTCTATATATAGTAACATAAGATAGTCATGTCCATTGAATTTGGAATTATACATGTTGTTTGTGACAAAACTATGATTATTCTTCCCCATGTGCTTTTGCATAATGATATGGATGAGATACTTCTATTTATTTATTTTTGAGAAAAAATATTACTTTTTAGTTATATTTGCATTGGAAACCTTATGATTATTTATGAGAGATATAAAATTGTAAAAAATAAGGGCAAGTGTAATGCGATAAGTTGAACCCAATCACCCCCTTTGATGATTGAGAATTGCCTATGTATTTAGATACTATAAGTAGGTAATCAATCCACATGTAGTTATCATATATATAACTATTTTATAATTGTTCTCCTTGACTATATGGATGGATCTATATAATTAATTTTTATACTTTAGGTTGTTATCTCTTGACTTGAATATAAATGCCTCAAACTTTGATTATGACTACTCTTAATGAATTATCTTTAATAGGTAATAATTTATGAATGGGCAATAGTGTAAAAGTGCTCAACATATATTTCCAATATAGGAATCATTTATTTTTTAAATGAGGTTTTTATTTCATTATATAGTGAAATTTTTTGAAAATTTCCATTATCAATCCATGTGAAACATGTAAGACAACCCATGAAAATAATTTCACTTTATAAACTATCCATTGATTGACATGGGGAAAATGTCACACTAGATTAAGGACAACCTTCATGAGATTGGAAGTAGTCTTAGATTGATATAAATATATTATATCATTGTATTTTGAATTCATATGTAGTATCAATGAAAAAAATATGGGTGAGAATGCCATATTGATGAATATCTTAGAATAATGGAAAATAAGAGTTATGTATTTAGGCATATTTCAAATGGTTCAAGATTTGTTAAGAATGCTAAGTATGATGCCAATATGGGAAATTTATTATTAATGTTAGATTTATTTTGTTTGGTGTTTCATTAGTTTAATAAGGTTATTTAGTTTAGCTATTTCCTAGATTAATTATTTTTATAAATTTTGTACTCTCTTGGAACTTCCTAAAAATAGCTAAAAGTTCTATTTAGAGTGTAATTCAATAAATGTGTACTTAACTAGGCTCAAACACTTATCCATTCATCTCTAATAAGTTGGGTACACTTTTAATAGTTGTTTTAAATGAAAATAATGCTATTTTAATCAATTTTTTATTTTTTAAATAGATTTGGGGTGCCTAAATTGACTAGGTTGCATGGGTTGCTTACTTACCAAGAAAGGATTATTGCATATTGACCTTATATTATCAGTTGGTTGACCTTATTTTCTTGAGTCTAAATTAAATTGTCTTATAATATATTTTTAGGAGTCTATTATTTTAGTTTAATTTTTGATAAATTAAATGTCATAATTTATATTTCACTTTATGTCATGAAAGTTATCTTGTAATATGGTTTTTAAGCATTAATTAATAATAAAATATCATGCACAAGTGTGTATAATTTTTTCCTATTTGGAAACCTTTTTTCATCTGTAAATATATAATTATATTTTAGGTATATATTAATTGAGACCCATAAGAATATGCTCATTTTTTGGAATTATTCAGTACAATTTTTGACAATAATCTCACTTCTTACACAACTAGTTTAATAGCTAATAATTTTGGCATATATTGGTTGATACATAGATTAAATTTAATATTAAATAAATTATTATTTTCACTCACTCCATATATTCAAAATATTAATTTGGTATCATATCCACATTCAATAAAGGTTTAAAAGGTTTCAATCCATTATCATTAGTATCAATGGCTTCAACGACCTTTGCTTCCATGAATATTACCATATTCAAATGGGTAAAATTTGAATATTGGAGAGATCATTTGAATATAATTATTGTATGGAAAGAAGTTTGGTAGAATTTTCTTCATGTGTACACAACCTCAATATTGGAATATTAGAATACTTTGACTCAAGATCAGAAAAGAACATAAAAGGATGAAGAAAAGGTGGATGAAAAAGATTTATTATATCTTAATAATTCCATATACTAAAGAATATATCCAAGAATTTCTCCATGAGAATAATATGAGACTATTTGCAAGAGATCAAGAACACAAACTTTAAACCATGGTAGAGTTTTGAAGACAAATAAGAGAATCAAATTCAAGGGAATCCAAAATAATCCAAATTCAAAGGGAAAATATAGATTTAAATTCACAAGTAAAATAAATAAATACTTTACTTGTCACTACTACAAAAAACTATGGCACTTTATAAAATATTACAGGATACTGGTAGCTAAGAATCAAGATAATCAAGAGGGTTAAAATAAGTCAGTCAAGGTTAAACAAAGTAATTTTAAAGAGCACTCAAATTATTGTCTCACATGTAATTTGAGAATATAGAAAGAAAATACTTGATGTTTTATTGATTTTGATTTTTAAAATAACATGACAAGTCACAAGATGGTTTTGCCAAGTTATATGATTACTTCAAAATGTGCATTTGGTAGATGGAAAGTGCATCCAAATTTAAGGAAATGGAAGTGTGAAAATCACTAAAAGTTAAGCAAACAGTGAAATAAAGTATGTTTGTTTTTCTCCAAATCATTATCCAAAGAGTATTTATCATAATTTCACAAGATATACTGATTAAAGTAAATCATATAAGTTTTATAATCATACTATTTAATCCAAAATTATTTATAGGGATTTTTAAAAAAAAATGAGATGTATATTTATTATTATAATATATATAAATTTTTCATAAATCAATTTGGAATCCTCTCCAATTTAATTTTATGGATTTAAATTTTTTGGCACATGTCTATAGTTCAACTGGAAGTAAACCTTTCATCTTCAACAACTCCAAGAAAGAATAAGTAGTTGCTGAATCTACATAAAACCAATAAAATGTTAGATCATAATTATGATATCAGTATCACAATGATTTAACATCAAAAAGTTAATTTTTTTTAATTATTATTATGATTAAAATATGATGTTTACATTGTTGTTTAAGGGTAGTAAACCTAGAAGTAATGTTAAAGCTAATCAAAAGAAAAAATAGTTTGATGCTATGAAATTAAAAGTGGATTAAATTGAAATAAATTACATACCCCATTTAGAAAACATGTCAATATAACCAAGTGGATCTACAAGACCAAACTCAAGAGTGATGGTATTGTTGACAAGCTAAAAGCTAGACTTGTTGTAAAAGTATTTTCATAAACATATGGAGTTGATTATGAGGAAAACTATGCACTTGTGGAACATAAAATTGTTATAATAATAGTGACTATTTATTATAATAATAAACAATGGTAAATATACATAAAATGAATGTAAAACTTTCATTGATAAATGGGGTGATTGAAGAAAAATTATATGCGGGGCAACCACAAGATTTTGAGGTAAAGGGTAAGTAATGTAGGGTATATGAAGTGAATAATATTCTTAATGGGATAAATTAAGACCCATTATCTTGATACAAAAAATATGATACATGGTTATTATATCTATAATTTTTATGAATTAAAAGTGAACAAACTCTGTACATACAATTATTGGGTTCTAATGTTTTATAAGGTTGTGTATATGTACATGACTTAATCTTTATAATTAGTTTTATGGATATGTTGAATATATTAAAATACGATATAAAATTATAATTTTATATGACTAATATTTCACTTATTAATTAAATTTTTTTCATGCAAATAAATTAGAAGTATGACAAGACATGATATTAGTTATGGGGTCTCACTAGTTTCTAGATTTGTGGCAAACCTTCACTCAAACATTTAAAAGTAGTGAAGAAATTTTTTATACACATAAGAGGTAATTATGATCATTGTATTAATTTTATAAAAAAATTGTATTATTTATAATTGTATACATATATTCATATTGTGGAGGTTCTCTTGATGAAATAAAGTCACTTTTACGTTATTGCTTCACATAGGGAAGTGAATTAGTTTCTTGGTCTTCAAAGAAATAAGCTGAAGTTACATTATCCTCTAATGACTCTAAATATATAAAAAATAAATCATATTTTAAACAAGTTTTATGTCTGATAATACTCTTATCTAACTTCAAATAGGCTCAACTTTAGCCAACATAATTTCTTTGTGATAACAATAGGAAAATAGATTTGTTAAACAATATAATTTTCTATGTTACAACCAAATGCATTAAATACAAACATAATTTTTTTAGAGAATTGGTAAATTATTGAAAAACAATTTGAGTATATGATAATTTAAGATTAATATTGTGATATTATCACTAATTGATTACACAAGTAGATTCATGGAAGACTTAAGGAGATGATAGGCATCTATCCTCTTTGCATCAGAGGGAGGAATATTGAGTATGATTCCAATATGGGAAATTTATTTTTAATTTTATTTGGTATTTTTTTTATTAATTAACTTAATTCAATTCATTTATGTCTTATTTTAATTGTTTGGTCAAATTTGGACACTTTCGCAAACTTCCTAAAATTTATCTAAAAGTGATAGCTAGAGTGTAGTTCACAGAATGTGTACTTAATTGACATCAAAAACTTATTCATTCATATCCAATAACTATAGCACAATTTTTATAGTTAAATTAGCTTAAATTAATTTAATTCTTAATAGTTTATTATTTTTTAGGATTTAGGGTGCCTAGAATGACTTGTTGCATGAGTTGATTACTTGCTAAGAAAGGCTTCCTGCATGTTTAACTTAGGAGAAAATTATGGAAGGAAAAATATGTTACTTCTTGTCTATAATGAGGTATATTATGCCCTAATTAGTAATTTTATTAGATAATACATATAACATATAAGAGGTATAACACAATCACTAATATAAAGAATCACTAAAAGTTGTGGAGCACAAAAGAGAACAAAAATATAATAAAGGGAATTAAATTTGACTAAAATATGTTATAAAATGTGAAAAAGAAACCCAAAGGTGCTAGAGAAGATCTAAGATGGAAATTAAGAGTGTTTTTAAATCATTTAAAAATAAGGGGAAAATAAAATTTTGATATGTAAAATATAAAGATGCTTTTAAATATTCAAAAGGTAAATTATCCCAAACTAATATACTAAGGTTGCCTATAAATCATCCCTAAAGAGAGGGAAATTATAGTTTTGAAAAAATAAAACCTAAATGTGCTACTAGATATCCATGTGGGAATATAAGGTTGATTGTAATATATGAAGGAACCAAAAAGGATGAAAAATTATAATAAAAATGATTTTATAAAAATAAAATATAGGAAATCAAAGAAACATGATACAAAATAACAACAAAATTATGCTAAAGATAATGTCAAATATAAATATGTGAAATATTTGTTTTTAAAATGTGAAAGGTTCTTGATTGATTTCTCATTGTAGGGATGATAAAATAGTAAGAAAATATAATGATATTAGGAATTATTATATGTCCCCAAATCATTCATAAATGTAATTATGGGCATCTCAAAATTCCCTATAGGCTAAAATAATAAAATGTTTGAATGTGACTAGTACCCCAATATATGAAATAAGAAAATATTAGGAATCAAAAGATGCCCAAACACATGTGAGAAGAAGTGGATAGACATAAATATATGTGTTAACCAGTTATATGTAGGTGGATTAGAGTTATCCCCAAAATTGATAAGCCTAGTAATTATGTCAAATTATGTGCAAATGTGTGTTACAATAAGGAATGTGGCATCAAGTGTTATGTTAAGATCTTTGGCAGGTGATAGCAAATTGTGTTGTTATTTTAACCTTTTTTTTAATAATGTTTCATGGGTATAAAAATTGATTTATCTATTTATATTATAGTAAATTAAAGTTAATAATAAATTTTAATGTAAATCAGAATTAACAACTAAAATTGATGTATAAGTGGGACATACTATTATTAGTAACTACAAATAATAAAATATATTTAACTTCTCTAATTTCTAGTTGATTTAATGTGTATCTAAAAGTGTAAATTAGGATGAGACGAACCATGATATCTTAGGTAAAGAGGTAGATCCTTTGAATGTATTTAGATAGGTTTATGCTCTTTATATAGTAACATAAGATAGTCATGTCGATTGACTTTGGAATTATACATGTTGATTGTGACAAAACTATGATTATTCTTACCCATGTACTTTCGTATAATGATATGGATGAGATACTTCTATTTATTTTGTTTTGAGCAAAAATATTATTTTTTACTTATATTTGCATTGTAAACCTTATGATTAGTTATGAGAGATATAAAATTGTAAAAAATAAGGGCAAGTGTAATGGGATAAGTTGACCCCAATCACCCCCTTTGATGATTGAGAATTGCCTATGTGTTTAGACACTATAAGTAGGTAATCAATCCACATGTAGTTATCCTATATATAAATATTTTATAATTGTGCTCCTTGACTATATGGATGGATCTATATAATTAATTTTTATACTTTAGGTTGTTATCTCTTGACTTGATTGTAAATGCCTCAAACTTGGATTATGACTACTCTTAATGAATCATCTTTAATATGTAATAATTTATGAATGGGAAATAGTATAAAAGTGCTCAACATATATTTCCAATATAGGAATCATTTCCTTTTGAAATGAGGTTTTTATTTCATTATATATTGAAACATTTAGACAATTTCCATTATCAATCCATGTGAAACATGTAAGACAACCCATGAAAATAATTTCACTTTATAAACTATCCATTGATTGGCATGGGGAAAACGTCACACTAGGTTAAGGACAACCTTCATGAAATTGGAAGTAGTCTTAGATTGATATAAAGACATTATAGCATTGTATTTGTAATTCATATGTAGCAGTGATGAAAAAAATATGGGTGGGAATGCCATATTGATGAATATCTTAGAATAATGGAAAATAAGAGTTGTGTATTTCGGCATATTTCAAATGGTTCAAGATATGTTAAGAATCTTAAGTATGATGCCAATATGGGCACTTTATTATGAATTTTGGATTTTTTTTGGTGTTTCATTATTTTAAGAAGGCTATTTAATATATCTGTTTCCTAGATTAATTTTTTCTATAAATTTTTTACTTTCTTGGAACTTCCTAAAAAATAGCTAAAAGTTCTAGTTAGAGTGTAATTCAATGAATGTGTACTTAACTAGGCTCAAACACTTATCCATTCATCTCTAATAAGTTGGGTACACTTTTAAGAGTTGTTATAACTAAAAATAATGATATTTTAATCATTTTTCTATTTTTTTAACAGAATTGGGGTGCCTAAATTGACTAGGCTGCATGGGTTGCTTACTTGCCAAGAAAGGATTATTGCATATTGACCTTATATTATCAGTTGGTCAGCCTTATTTTCTTGAGTCTAAATTAAATTATCTTATAATATATTTTTAGGAGTATATATTTTTTATTTTAATTTATGATAAATTAAATGTCATAATTTATATTTCACTTTATGTCATGAAATTTATCTTGTAATATGGTTTTTTAGCATTAATTATTAATAAAATATTATGCACAAGTGTGTATAAATAGTTCCTATTTGGAAACCTTTTTTCATGTGTAAATATATAATTCTATTTTAGGTATATAGTAATTAAGACCTATAAGCATATGTTTATTTTTTGAAGTTATTCAGTAAAATTTTTGACAATAATCTCACTTCTTACACAACTAGTTTAATAGCTAATAATTTTTGCATATATTGGTTGATACATATCTTAAATTTAATATTAAATAGATTATTATTTTCACTTACTCCATATATTTTAATTATTAATTTGGTATCATATTCACATTCAATAAAGGTTCAAAAGGTTTCAATCCATTATCATGAGTATCAATGGCTTCAATGAGATTTGCCTCCATGAATACTACCATATTAAAATGGGTCACCTTTGAATATTGGAGAGATCAATTGAATATAATTCTTGTATGGAAATATGTTTGGTAGATTGTTCTTCATGTGTACACAACCTCAATATTGGAATATTGGAATACTTTGACTCAAGATCAGAAAAGAACATAAAAGGATGAAGAAAAGGTGGATGAAAAATATTTCTTATATCTTAATAATTCCATATACTAAATAATATATCCAATAATTTCTCCATGAGAATAATATGAGACTATTTGCAAGAGATCAAGAACACAAACTTTAAACCAAGGTAGAGTTTTGAAGACCAAATAAGAAAATCAAAATCAAGGGAATCCAAAATAACCCAAATTCAAAGGGAAAATATAGATTTAAATTCACAAGTAAAATAAATAAATACTTTACTTGTCACTACTACAAAAAAATATGACACTATAAAATATTACAGGATATTGGTAGCTAAGAATCAAGATAATAAAGAGGGTGAAAAGAATTCAGTTAGAGTTGAACAAAGTAATTTTAAAGATCACTCAAATAATTGTCTCACATGTAATTTGAGAATATAGGAAGAAAATACTTGATGGTTTATTGATCTTTATTTTTAAAATCACATGACAAGTCACAATGATGGTTTTACTAGGTTATATGATTACTTCAAAAATGTGAATTCATGAGATGGAAAGTGCATTCAAATTAAAGGAAAGGGAAGTGTTAAATCACTAAAAATTAAGGAAATTGTGAAATAAAGTATGTTTATTTTTTTCCAAATCATTATACTAAGATTATTAATCATAATTTCACAAGATATACTGATCAAAGTAAATCATATAAGTTTTATAATCCTACTATTTAATCCAAAAATTATTTATAGGGATTTTTTTTAAAAATGAGATGTATATTGATTAATATCATATATATAAATGAGTCATAAATAAATTGGGAATCTTGTCCAAGATGATTTTATGGATTTAAAATTTTTGGCATGTTTCGCTTGTTCAACTAGAAGTAATCCTTTCATCTTAAACAACTCTAAGAAAGAATAAGAAGTTGTTGAATCCACATAAAACCAATAAAATGTTAGATAATAATTATGATATAATTATAAAAATTATTTAACATTAAAAATTTAATTTTTTTTAATGATTATTATGATTAAAATACTATGTTGACATCGTTGTTTGAGGCTAGTAAACCTAGAAGTAATGTTAAAGCTATTAAAAAAAAAGGTTGATGCTATGAAATTACAAGTGGATTAAATTGAAAGAAATGATACATGAAATAATTTACATACCCCATTAAGTAAACATGTCAATATAACTAAGTGGATCTACAAGACCAAACTCAAGAGTGATGGTATTGTTGACAAGCTAAAAGCAAGACTAGTTGTAAAAGAATTTGCATAAACTTATGGAGTTGATTATGAGGAAACCTATACACTTGTGGAACATAAATATGTTATAATACTATTGATTATTTATTATAATCATAAAAAATGGTAAATATACATAAAATGGATGTAAAACTTTCATTTCTAAATGGGGTGGTTGAAGACAAAGTATATGCGGGGCAACCACAAGATTTTGAGGTAAACGGTAAGTAATTTAGGGTATATAAATTGAAGAATATTATTAATGGGATAAATTAAGACCCATTATCTTGGTACTAAATTTTTTATATATGGTTATTATATCTATAATTTATATGAACTCAAAGTGAACAAACTCTTTACATATAATTATTGGGTTCTAATGTTTTATATGATTGTCTATATGTACATGACTTAATCTTTATAAGTAGCTTTATGGATATGTTGAAAATCTTAAAATAAGATATAATACTATAATTTTATATGACTAATATTTTAATTATTAATTAATTATTTTCCATGTAAATAAATTAAAATAAATTATAAGTATGACAAGACATGATATTAGCTATGGGGTTTCACAAGTTTCTAGATTTGTGGGCAAACCTTCACTCAAACATTTACAAGCAATGAAGAAATTTTTTATATACGTAAGAGGTAATTATGATCATTTTATTAATTTTATAAAAAAATATATTATTTATAATTGTATACATATATTCATATTGTGGAGTATCTCTTGATGAAATAAAGTCACTTTTACGTTATTGCTTCACACAGGGAAGTGAATTAGTTTCTTGGTCTTCAAAGAAACAAGCTAAAATTGCATTATCCTATAATGAATATGAATATATAAAAATTAAATAATATTTTAAACAAGTATTATGCCTATTAATACTCTTATCTAACTTCAAATAGGCTCGACTTTAGCAAACATAAATTCTTTGTGATAACAATAGGAAAATACATTTGTTAAAAAATATAATTTTATATGCTACAACCAAATTCATTGAATACAAACATAATTTTTTTAGATAATTGGTAAATATGATATTTTAATATTAATATTTTGATATTATCACTAATGGATTTCACAAGTAGATTCATGGAAGACTTAAGGAGATGGTAGGCATCTATCATCTTTGCATCAGAGGGAGGAATATTGAGTATGATTCCAATATGGGAAATTTATTATTTATTTTATTTATTATTTTTTTATTTTATTAACATTATTCAATTAATTTATGTTGTAGTTTATTTTTTTGGTCAAATTTGGACACTTTTATAAGCTTCCGAAAATTTAGCTAAAAGTGATAGGTATAGTGTAGTTCACAGAATGTGTACTTAATTGACATCAAGAACTTATTCATTCATATCCAATAATTGTAGCACAATTTTTATAGTTTAATTATCTTAGATTAATTTCATTTTAATTAGTTTATTATTTTCTAGGATTTAGGGTGCCTAGATTTACTTGTTGCATGAGTTGATTACTTGCTAAGAAAGGCTTCCTGCATGTTTAACTTATATTGTCAATAAGTAAACCTTGTTTTATTGAGTCTAAATTAATTTATATTAGAGAAAAATTTTAGTTTACCTAGTGGTTAAATAAATTTATTAATTTATATTTCACTTCATGTTTTTATAGACATAACTTATCATACAATTTATCTTGTAATAATCTTATTTAGTATTAATTATTAATAAAATATTATTCACAAGTGTGGTAAGGCAGTTTTGATTTGGAAACATTTTTAAATGTGTAAATATATGATTTTATTTTAAGTATATTTTAATTAATACCCTCAAGTATATGTTTTTTTTGAATTTATTCAGTAATTTTTTTGGTTAATAATTTCACTTACAACACAACTAGTTTAATAGATAGTATTTATAGGATGTATTGGTTGATACATAACTTCAATTTGAGACTAAATCAAATATGATTTTCACTCCTATACATTAAAAGATTTAAAATAATTTAAAAATTTATCTTTTGACAAGAAACATAGATTGTGTAGGGCAATCATTTTAGAAAACCCTAAAATATCACATGAATTCCTCATGATTTATATTTAAATATATCAAAAATATAAACATTTAAAATTTAAATTTCAAAATAAATCAAGGAATACACTTGTAGGAATATTAAACCATATTTCCTTGTAACCTGTAAAAGATAATTAAGTATTAAATATATGTTCCCCCTTGTTGAATCACAAAGAGTGATGATTCATAATGTTGAACTATTGGTGAAATGAGCATGATAAATTCTGAATTTTGAAAACATAATAAAGTATTTCTAGGATAGATTGGTTGATACATAACTTCAATTTTAGACTAAATCAAATCTGATTTTCACTCCTATATATTAAAATATTTAAAATAATTTAAATTGTCAATTGCATGTGTTTAAATTCACACATGTTACCCCCCATGCCTCGCTAACCACAAACCCCCAACCCCCCCCCACCCCCCCCCCCCCCCCCACACACACACACCACTACCTCCTTATCCTAGTAATGAAATTTCTATAGTAAAGGAGAATTATAAATTTGAGTGTTTTTAACATACTTTGTCTTTTGACAGGAAAATCAGATTATGGAAGTCATTCATTTTATCAAACCCTATAAAATCACATGAATTCCTCATGATTTATATTTAAATACATGAAAAATATAAACATTTAAAATTTAATTTTGAAAATAAATCAAGGAAGGAATACACTTATAGGAAGATTAAACCATATTTCCTTATAACCTGTAACAGATAATTAAACATTAAACATATGTTTCCCCTTGTTGAATCACTAAGAGTGATAATTCATAATGTTTAACTATTCATGAAAAGAGCATGATAAATTCTCAATTGTGAACAACTAATCAATCTCTTAAATTGGAAGATGCATGCTCCAACTCTCATGATTAAGAAAAATTACCAATTTTACTAATCCAAAATAATTTGAAACCTTGATGGGTTCATTATAAGTGATGCCAAGGTCATTTCATGTCATTAGACTAGTACATAAATGACCTATAATAAAATATGAAATCACACAATATTTTTTTCATATTTAATTCTAAGTCCATTGAGTGTCACTATAATTGAACATACATTATTCGTAAGGTAATGAATCTCACCATTGCAAATGGATATGTATTATAATTTCATGTTTGGAAGGGAATGAATAACACTCATGATCCCATCATGATAATAGTTATAATATATTTGAATTTATGTAAAACCCCTTATACCATTGAATGTGTAAACCATATTTTAATACATGTGAGTATGAATCAATATCATGCCTTTTAAACTTGAAAAATTATATATGTGTGAATGAAATAATGTCCTACCCTTTGAATATGTGTCAAATGATATATAATTATATGCATATATATTCCCAACTCTAATTGTATTTAAAACATATAATTCATGTTCTTATACTTGTTTTTAATTTTCTTATTCACATTCATTCAATTGTATGCAATTTTTTACTAAAGTATATGAAAAGTGAATGCATATGCATGCCATATTCCCTCATAATTTGTATCAATTACCAATATATGTAATTATCTGATTTATGAATTACTTTGAATCTTTAAAACATTTATTTTGTTTTGAAATCTTATCTTTATAATTAATTAGAATATTTTAAACCTCCACTCTATCATACAATCTAAATATTTTATTCACGGAGGTGTTTCTCTCAATTTTAGTTTATTTTCTAGATAAATATGTAGAAAGAAACTAAATAAGGGTATGGTAGAAGAACCTATTTGTTTTTGCACACATGATCTCTATGAGTATGAAGAGTTCCTCTTTGTCTTATAAAAAATGACATGTAGATAAGAAAGATACTAAAATAAAGGGGTTGTTATATGGATATCAAGGTGGATTGCCTAGCATGAGCTAGATCTAAGAAACGTGAGCTTATTAGGAGGCTATCAATCTAATCTTTTAGAATAGTTAAGTTGAAAGAAATAAATATGAATTACTTGCATCAAATGACATAAAAAATTTAAAGGAAATGCAAGAAGAAATAAATTATTGATAAAAGAAATAAATTAATTATAGAAAATAATAGGTCAATAATAATGTTGAATAGGTTGGGTTGGGTCCAAAAAATAGGTGGGGTTCCTATGAAGAAGAAAAAATATAGAAAGTGGACTTTGGGGTAAGTAGGTATAAATAAATTACTATTATTTCTTACCCTAGTGACTATCAGTAGTTTGGATGACCATCAATGGTTAAGGTGATTGTTGATGGTTAAGTGCTTATCAGTGATTGAAAGTGACTGTCGATGATCAGGGTGACCATTGGTGATTACTATGGGTTTTGAGGGTGTTTCAGAATAGAGTCAGGTTTAGTTTGTATAAGGGGTTGGTAAATGGTTGGAAGGTTCATTTTGGGTCAAGGGGGTCAAAAGTATGGTATGAAAAGGTCTAATTTAGGTAGGATGTTAAGAACCAAATAAACAAAACTTGGAATACAAAATGTACCTAGTTTTTTGCTTGATCAATGATGGTATATTGAGAAGCAATTTTGGTAGAGTAATTATACTTTGCTTGAAGAATATTTTTGGTATAGGTTTGGGTCTTTGTTATAGCTCCTAAATTATTGGAGGAAGACTTGCAAAGAAGTTATTAATGCTAGAATCTCTTGATGATTATTGGTTGTTGATAGGTTGATTACTTGATTGCTAAATTCCTAGATGAATGGATCATTTTTTCACCTCTTGATCCTCTCTTTTATAGGTAAAAGAGATGGAGGTGTAGGTTATAGAAAAGGTGAAACTCATTACACAAATTTAATTCTTGATGCATTAGCTCACTGCATGAATTAAATTATGATGTGTTTAGGTTTGTACATGAACCAAGTTTGAGCATTCTAGTGGTAGGGACTTGACTGTTGATAGTCAGGGTGATCATTAGTGCTCAAGGTTACCATCTGTGGTCAAGGGTTCAAAAATAAGTGGGGTAAAAAGTTAGGTTAGTGAGTTGAGTTTATCTATTTAGCTAAACTAACTCAAAGTCATGGTCAGAGACTAGGTAATGATCTGATCTAGAGGTGTTTCAACATCTAGAACCATCATGCATGGTTTTTTAGTGTCTACATTTTGCATTTTTTTGTTATGTAGATTATGTTAGCAAGCTATAAAATAAAAAAGGATTACGGGTCAAAGGTTTGGTTTCCTTGAGTATGGGATGAGGTGAAACCAAATTGGGTATAGGTTTGATAAGTGGTTATGGTGAGTCATGAGGTTGGTGTAAAAAAGGTTAGGAATTTGGAGTAAAAACATGTGCACAAAATGTGACTAAGTGTGATGGATAATATCATGCATAGACTAAGTTGCCATAATTGGTAAAAATAATAGGTTAGTTTTAGAAGGATTGGTTATGGGGTAACTGGGCCACATCATTAGGCATAGTTGATTCGGTTATTCATATCAAGTTTCCTAGATAGGGTTAGTTTTTTCATAGGTATATAAGGTATAAATTGCTCTTGAGAAAACACAAATGGTTTTATGTGGACTAGGTGGTTTAAATTAAAATATTCAACATGGTAGTGCTAGTTAGTATAGTAAAGAAGGACCAGGCAAGGTTATCTCAAATGTGTAATAGTTTGGGCTAAAATGGCCAATATTGAGATAGACATGATTGGTAGGGTAGGTGGAGAATGTGGTTTCTAAAAGGTGAAACTAAGGTGTTGGTGCCAAAATTTTGAAAAGTGGACACCCTGACCATCGATGGTCAGGGGCCCTAAGATCGACCATTGATAGTCACCCTAACCATAAATGGTTAGGGGGGAAACCCTAAAATCATGGAGGATAAAAAGTGAAAAAGACAAGTCATTTTCACTTTTGTGCTTTTGAATCTCTTGACTCCTATCGATTTATGACTCTAAAATTCTGTGTGATTGATGATAAGGTGGTTTTTGAGTTATGGATTGGGTGGAGTTGATTACTAAGTTAATTAATATTGGACTAAGGATGCAGGAAGAACAAGGACGTGGAT
Organism: Torreya grandis; assembly: GCA_037957365.1. NCBI lineage: Eukaryota > Viridiplantae > Streptophyta > Pinopsida > Cupressales > Taxaceae > Torreya > Torreya grandis. The sequence continues at coordinate 568,803 of JARHVA010004734.1, read as the reverse complement.
GGCTAGTAGGACCTAGGATTTCTCCTTGATGATGGTCAAGGAATGAGGTAGGGATTGTATTTAATTGATAAATTAGTTTGATTTTGGTTAGTTTTGTTTAATTTTGTTGATTTATGATTGGTTTATGGAGGCATTAGTGGTTTTGACCTAGTTTTTGGTTGTAGGTTTTTATTGTTAAAATTTTAAAGTAAAAATTGAAATTGGGAGGGTAGGTAGGTTGGGCATAGGGTAGAAGACAAAGTGAGGGTGATTAGTTGTTGGATATGGATGGTTTGGGTAGGTTTTATATAGGTAGGGCTAAGGTTTTTACCATTAGTAGTCACACATAGTGATAACCAATGGTCATACCCAATCATCGATGGTCATACTCGATCATCAATGGTCAAAGATTGAGGGTAAAATGCTTAGACAACCATTGACAGTCATAGTGACCATCAGTGGTTGACCAAATGAGATAGTGTTTTTTGATACAAGGGATAAGGCAATAGGTGAGTTTAATATTTTTTATCATTATAATTCTAAGGGTATCTTGGGTTGAGGGTAGGTTAAAATATAATATGTAGACATTATTCATATAAGTGCAACTAGGTAGGTGAAATGGAGTGAAAGGACGTTGTCCATGGGTATAGTAGTTTATAGATAACTAAGTGTGTTTACTATATTTAATTATGTAGGCATAGGATCATATCTATATATGATATTGGGTTCCTTGGATCTTTGTGGAGATACATTGAGGGATGGCAGATGATGATTGGGTGCATATGGAAGAGGTGGGCCTCAAAGCTATGATGCATTACCAACATGTGCCATGAGATGTGGTGAGGATTGTGGCCTTCATTAAGAGAAGGGATCTAACCATGAACACATGTATCTTATCAAATAGTGAGATGATAATTTTTCTATAGGATATACACAAGATTACACAATTATAAATTTAAGGAGAGATGATATATCACATTGAGAAAAAGGAGAGGGATGAATTGATGGAGTAGTTATATGGTGATTATCATACATTTTCTAGATGGACTGCTTGATCCTTTAGCTATAGGCCATTATATCATAGGGATAAATATGATCAAAGTTGATGATGATGATGATGATGATGATGATGATGGTACTCTCATGTTTTACAGTACTAGATTTGAGTAGTGGGAGATTTTCTTATCTATTGATGGGAGTCCTGGTGGAGATGTTACTCTACTAAAGATTTTTTAGGAGGGTTCATTTTTTGATGTTTTAAATATATATGGATATGTGAGGGTTCAAATCTCATAAGAGATATAACATCAATGTGAGGTTTGTGTTGCACTATTGATCTTCTAAGCACAACTAGATTCTAAGGTTGATGGGGCTACCATGGGAGGGATATGCCTAGATGGACTTTGAGGTAGGTTTCATATAGTGGAGGAGTGATTACATGCTCATAAGAGGTAATGGAGATGTATGGGACATTAATTAGGTTAGAGGGACCTTGGTGGTTGGAGATGTGGTTTAGAGGCTGTATGTTATCTTTCTAAGGTGGGCCCATTATACTCAACATATTTTATTGATGCAAAGTTATAAGTGGATTTTTGGGAGTGTAGAAGGTGAGATTGAGCTCATCCATTTTAATAGGGTTTGTAAGTATTTTGGCCTAATACAAGGGATCTCAAGTCCATTTTTAAGGTATAGGTAGTACGATGCCAAGTTTTTTCTTATAGAGCCATAGTTGGTGGAGATGGTTCTTGATTATGAGGAGCTGCTTACTAGAGCAGAGATTGAGGATGTGGGTTTTGTTGATGGTTACATGACATAGTATCAGGCCCTCTATGTAGTAAAATATTTTGTATGGGATGATGGGGAATATAGCCCATATATGTGGACCCAATTGGTATGGGTCCATAGGTATAGGTATAGGGAGATAACCTTGATGGATAGGAAAGAGTGGCATTAGCCATTGCACAATAAAATGCCATAGCTTTATAGGGGTATATGGATACATTATAGGGTCAAGTTACTACCTTACAAGCTTAACTAGCTCCTATGATAGATGAGAGGGACTAGGCTAGGACTTCACTATCCCTGGTGACCTAGGAGTGGGACTCCATGAGATAGAATGGAGGGGGAGATTTAGTACTAGTATGACCACTCGGTAGCATTCATATGGCATTTTACTTGGCTCTAATTAAGGAGTTATATTATTATGATGCCATATTTATGACACATTATTCAGAGGAGCCCTAATAGGTGGTGCAGGTATAGTGACTTTGGGTTAGTGGGCCACTTCAATGGGTGGACAAGAAATCACTTTAGGGGGTAAACACCAAGTGATAGCAGTGTCTTTGGGGCATAGGTTATGATATGATATGTATAGGTGTAGATGATTTTTGATACTGGCTTATGAGACATTGTAGTGAGATGTATATTTTTTTGAGAGAGATGCACATTATTATATGTACTATTGTATTTTGATGAGACATGATGTACAAGATGTGATGATGATATATAGATGTCATTTTATGGTTCATGGCTCATGGTTTGATGTTTATATTTTATTATGATTATGCTTGTGAGATGTAGACTCACTAACCTAGACATGTGATGATTATGGATTATGTTTATGATGTATTATGGTTATGCATGGTTATGATGTGATGCTTTGTTTTAGATATGGTTTGTTTTAATTATGGTTATTGTTTTATATATGGTTATGATGTGGTTTATGATTATGGATGTGATGTTATGATTTATAATTATTTTTTTGATGATAGGGCATAGAGTAAAGTTTAGATAACAAAAAAATATGTGGGCAAAGAGATAAAAAAACATGAGACATATGTCTCTGTGAATTTATGAACCAATTATGAGAGGATAATGAAAAGGAATGATGCTTCCTCATTGGAAAAATATTAAAAAAAAACCAAAAATAGATTGTCTTAAGGAACATAAGCCTTTTGAATTTTTCACATTAACATGTATTTGTTGGTAAAAAGGTGTCTTGATCACATTGTGTCAACTAAGCTCATGAATCCCTTGATTTGTAGAGGGTACAAAGGGGAGACAAGTGATAGTTGGTACGAATGAGATTGTAACCTTCATGAGGGTTTGTTTTCCCCTTATATAGATGACCTAATAACCATAGTAGATAAGTCCATGTTTTAATGCAAGGTGTATACTGATCGATGTAAGAAGTCTATTGATGCTATATATGAAAGCTGATCACAACTATTTTGGGATAACTTATTCTTAATTTTGATAGAAGGTCTTTTTTGTTTGATTTTTGATAGGTTTGTGAATATAATCAATTTGGGAAGCTTAAAATGACTGCTTCAACAATTTTGACTTAGCCATCCTTCAAGGTAATTGTCTAAGTTTAGGATTTATTAATTTTGGTAGCTATCATTCAAGGGAATAGTCTATGTTTTTAAGTAATTTTAAATAGTGGGTAGGTATCCTTCTAAGGAGAATTCTGCATGCTAGATATATTTGACTCAAGTGATATTTAGGTATCCCAAATTATTTTTATGCTAGGTTATACATGGACAAGTCTATTTAGGCATGGAGGTTTATCTTTATGTGGGCAAAACCTAGAACATAAGAAATTTAATGATAAGTGAAAGGGGTGGTTATGAGAGACAATGACCATGGGATTTCATTTGATTAGGGATGACAATTATCCATGACAACCATGCCATGGGTAGAGCTATGATACCCATATTTAGGATTAGGCTATGACTATGATGGTTAATCACATGGTTCTATGTTGTAATCAATTGTCCTCAAAGGGATGGGATGAGAGTATGAGGAAGGTAAAAATATCATAAATCAAGGGATGAGCCTAAGTTAGATAAAAGGTGAGTTTGATCCTTGTTTAACAAAATAAATGATGTAGGTGTAAAGCATTGAGAGGCTTAAGTTTTAGCTTGCCTTCAAGAGAGGAAAAATGATAAGCTCATGATCCATACTTTTGGGTTATGATATAGGGTCCAAGATAATTAAAATAAAGATTACTTCACATGCGTTTCTCCATATTGGTCACATTTTGATTTTAATTTAAGATTAGGTCTTCGATATTGAATTCTCATTATTTCAAGTTCTTGTTATAAGTGCACTTGACTTATTCTTGATAGACATGAATATGGTTAAGTGCAACTAGGTGGCACTCATCAAGTATCTCAAGTCATGTTAGATTATCTTGATGATATTTATTCTTAGAAATGATGTCTTGTAAGGATATGTGAAGAGAGAGAATGTGGACTTTAAGAGGTAAAACTACCTATACTTTGAAGACCATGGAGAAAGGGGTAGCACATGTAGAGGTTTGAATGCTAGTGTGATAGGTCCACAAAGAGAAGGGAATGTGTAAGTTCCAATCTAGACTATAATTATTGACCATTTTGGTTAAAATTTTATTGAGGGTTTTATTGGAGACTTTTGCCTATCCATTTTATTATGGATGATAAGGTGAGGAAAATCTTAACTTGATGCTAAATAAATAATGAGACCTTAGACTTGTTTATTTTTAAAATATTTACCATTATCAATGATGATCTTATGGGGAACATGAAAATTATAGATGATATTATGATTAATTAAGTCAACTATCTTATTAGCTTTGGTCGAGATGAGAGGAATAACCTCCACCCACTTGGTGAAATAATCAGTGGTAGTGATGATGGAGTGGTGCTATTATGAAGAATGAGGATTGATTTCCCCAATGAGATATAGTTCCCATTACGATAAGGGCCAAAATTATTTAGATACCTAAAGGCCATGGGCTAACACATGATGTAAATTGTCATTTTATTGACATTTAACACACTTCTTTAAATAATGTAATAGTCTTGGTTGAGGTTGGGAAAATTGTAGCTAAGGTGAAGGATATGTGTTAGTGATGGTTAGACTACTAAAGTGTCCCCCATATATCCTATCATTCATTTCCTTGATATCATGGGAGGTTTCATGACTGTGGAGGTAATTGAGAAGGAGGCCATTGAAACCAATTTTTTAAAGGTTTAACCTAGTATAGTATAACAAGAGGTACTCTGAACAAAGGTTCTTCAAGAATTCTTAGAGAGGTTGGGAGGAATGATGTTGAGGTTGAGGTAGTTAAAGGTTTTCTCATACCAAATGTTTGATGGGGACTCCTACACACTAAAAATGGTAGGGAGGTGATATTGGATATAAAAGGGTGTGATAAAATGATGAATGGTGACAAAGAGCTTAGAATTATATTATGTAGATGAGATGTGGGAAGCAAGAAAATCATTATATTTGTGAACTTGTTGGTGGATTATGAAATAAATTGGACAAGGTAATGAACAAATGATGTTAAGAGAACATTTACTATGTGTTTGTACTATTACAAGACATCATTCTTACATTGGTAGGATCCATTGATTTGGTTGACCATAAATTGGGAATCACCAAAGATAATAATGATCTTCACTCCCAAGGCTAGAGTGGTCTAGAGACCTATTACTAGAATTTCATACTTAGCCATTTTATTGGTATAATCAAAATAAAGGTTTAAAGAAAGAGGAATAGGTTCACCATTGAGAAGAATTAGAATAACTCTAGCACCCCCACCATGTTGACACTTTAAGCCATTAAAGAACATGGTCATTTTTTAAGTGATGTCCTCTTGTGAAAGAGTTATGATGGACTCGTCTAGAAATGCAAAAGGAAGTGGTTGGTTATCTAGACAAGGAGATTTGGCCAATTTATCAATAATTACTTGTGATTTAATCAAACATCTACTACAACTCAAGGTCAAACTTAGATAAGAGCATGAGCCACTTATCCATACATTGCTTTTGGTATGGTTTAGAGTGAATTTACTTGAGTGGGTCAATGTGGGTGATGATAAAGGTTTTGTGATTGAGGAGGTAATGGAAAAGTTTAGAAGCCAAAAAGAGTAAGGTAAGGAAAAGTTTCTTGGTATGGGTGTATCAAGTCTTATACTCTATAAGTATTCAACTTATATAGTTGACAACTTTCTCTTTATTTTATTCATCACAATGATCAAGTATTGCCCCTAAGGAATGGTTAGTGGTAGAGATATAAAGGTAGAAGGGTTAATCTTATTTAGGGGGGATAAGAACAAGTGGAGAAAGAAGATACTATTTAAGTGAATCAAAGGCTTGTTGATAGTCCTTAATACACTTAAAAGACTTATCTTTCTTGAGAATATGGTGTAAGCATTAGCATCTATCTGATAGTTGACAGAAGAAGAGATAAATGGATTAGAGATTCACCTACAGGATACAAATTTATTTAAGGTGGTTTGGAGGTGTCATGTCTAGGATCACTCTAACTTTGGTATTGAATAGAGATGATAAATCTAAGAAGCTTTCTAGATAGGACCCCAAAAACACATTTCTTGGGGTTGAGTTAGACATAGAAATAGATTAGGAGCTTAAAGATAATTTTGAGAACTTCTAGATGATCCTTAAAATATTTGGATTTACCAAGGAGATCATATACATAGTCCTCTATGATTTTATGGATGAGATCATCAAAGATGTAGGTCATTCACACTAGTAGGTTGCTCCAACATTATCTAGACCAAATGGTATGACCATGTAGTAGAAGGTTCCCCATAGGGTGAAGAAGGAAACATTTTGCTAATCCTTAAGGTAAATCAAGATATGATTATATCTCAATAAATTGTCCATGAGAGATAGCATCTCATGAATGGTTATAAGATCAACAAGTTGGTTGATATTTGGAAAAGGGAAATCATCCTTTGGATAGGCAAGGTTGAGGTCACAAAAGTCAACATAGAGGCAAATTCACCCTATGGATTTGGTGATGGGAATTTTTTTGGAAAGCTATTAGGGATAGTTAATGGGTTGAATGAAATTGATAGATAAGAGGCATTGAAGCTCTTCTTTGACTAGAAGGGTGATGCAAGGGTACATCTTGTAATGCTTTTACATAAAGGCTTAACATCAAGATGGATGATGCTGTTATAGAGACCTATATAAGGATTTATTTTTAGCATGTCTTAATAAGACAAAGTAAATTTTATTCTTTAGTCATGAAGGAAGGAATGGTAATCTTTTTGCTCTGAGGAATCTAAGGATTGACCAATCTTTACAATGTGATGGTTATCTTGAGGACCTAAGTTGACATCATTAGTGGATTCATTTAACATGGTTTATCTCTTAAGAGGAAGGGATTTATGGATAGAAGAATCCCCTACACCAAGATAGGTGAGAATAGAATCATCATCTTGACATTGGATGGTGTGGATAATAGGAGAAACATTTTATACCATTTCAAGATGAATCAGAGGAAACATTTTAGTTTGACCATCATTTTGATAGGTCAGAGGGGAAAAACTAATGGTATTAACTAAAAAAAGTTAGAAGGGATTATTTTAAAATCCTCAAAATTCAAAAGAGATGGGGTTGGTGAGGATGGAATGCCTTCCTCAATGGTTGTAATGGGTTTGGGTAAATTAGTGGGTTCTTCTGGTGGGATGAACCCAAGGCCAAATAGCTCATGAGGTTTCTGAGTTTTGATCAAAGATAAGTTATAGGGTCTATGTTCATAATGGCTGAGGCTAAATCCCTTTCGTGCACATCAGTAAAGGTATAATTTGGAAAATTTTAGTTTCCCTAGATAGGATAAATCAGAGGTAAATGGTTTGATATAAGAGGTGGCAGTGGAATAGAGAAGTAGAATATTGAGTCCCCATAGATGAATTTGGTTTGGTGTTTGGGAAGCCCAAAAGGAATGATGGTTATAATATTAGTATCATAACTAAGATTATGGTCAATGTTCACATACTCTTGAGGAGTAAGGTAGGCATCCAAGGCCAAAATATGATACTCTCCTAGTGAGAGACAATAGAATGTAGGTTCCAAGGGTCATTTATGGGGATTTAAGAAGAAGGGATAGATGAGCTAGTTGAAGCTTCATCAATAGTAGGGGTGGATTTTTTATTGGTTTGTGGTGTGGTGGGTGAGTGAGGAAGAATAATGTCATTAGGTTGACATGTCATGTTTTAAGATGTGAAAGGAGTAGGGTTAGATTGTATGGTAATGATCTGACCCTCATGTTCAAACTTGACACATCAAAGCCATGTGGATGGGACACAACTCATGGAGTGGATCCAAGGGTGTCCAAGTAAGATGTTATATTAGAATTCACCTTCTATGACATATCATATCTCTAGAAACATGTAATGTCTAAAATGAATGTGAAGGATGACTATTCCCAAGGTTGTGGCCATATTATCACTAAAGGAATGGAGGACCACTATGGTTTTTGACATGATATTCGTTAGAAGTTAGAGTTGATCATAAGCATGAGAGGAGATAATATTAATACTAGCTCCCCATAAATCATCACCCTTTTGATGCAGGTTTGATTGATGTATTCAATGATGAAGAGGGGAAGATCAAGATCTTCATAATGAATATAAGGTATTTCTAAATCCTTGAGTGTGACAAGGGTAGAAAGTTGAAGAGCTTAAACAAAGGCTATAAGAGGTTAAGGGTCTTTGGGTTGAACCTCTATGAATTATAGGGCCTTTATCAATGCTTGACAGTGATGGGGTAAAGTGTTGATCAGTTTGTATAGGCTCTTCTTCATTGATGTCTCGTGAAGCTATTTTAGAATTACTCATTGGATAGATTCAAAAAGGTTGAAGGGAGAGGCACCCATAATGGATATTTTGGGTTTTGGTGAAGGTGAAGGTAAAAGTTCTTGAGTTTAGTTGGAAGGTTGAGGGGTGGAAAGATATGTCCATGGAATGGACACTTTAGCCTTTCCCTTATCCTTTTTATTGGGTTCAAGATCGAGTGACCATATGGATAGTGTAGATAAGGCGAGGCATTGGGATAGAAGGTTGCTTATATTCCTCCTCACTCTTGAATGAGAGTGTGGGAGTGGGTAAGTTTTGGATAGGTTTATTTGGTATTTGGTTTGATAATGGGATCAAGGGAGCTTCATCTAATAATAGATCATCCTCATCTCATAAGTTATGGGCAAGTGCTTGGAGAGCTTTATAGTTCTTTATGTCATGTCTAGGTGCCCTATGGTATGAGATGATTAAACTATCATTGAACCAAGATAGTTTAGGACTTGAAGGGTCAAAAGGTTTGATAGGTGGTAGGTTTAAGGAAAATTTTTGTAACAACCTTTGTAAAATGGTCAAATAAGATTTGAGCAAAGGTGTCAAGGGTGATGGACTTTTAGTTTTTGGGGTGGGAGCCTTCTTAGAAGTAGGCTTCACCATGGGAGTTGAGGGTGGTAGAATGGTTCTAGTAGATGGGTTTGATTGGGATTTCTTGGTGTTGGTTGGTTTTGAGGTGGAAGGTTGAAAGGTGAAAGATTTGGATGTAGATGATTGAGATGATGAAGTTTTGGAGATAGGTGGGAAGGCAGAGGTAGATAGTTTGGTTAAGAATGATGGAGAGTTTGATGTCTTAGAGAGGGTAGATAAAGGTAGAATAAAAGGAGTATGTTTAGTTATGGTAGTTTTTGGAGGGTTGGCATTTTTGATATAAGGATGAGATCCTAGGATGAAATAAGGATGGGGTCCTAGGATAGAGGGTAAGAGAGAAGGGGGTGGTATAGTTCTAGTTTTATGTATGAGTTTGGATGGTTCTACCTTCTTGGTTGGTTTGGTTAAGGTTTTATTTTGTGAACTGGATGGGGTTAAGTCTAAATTCAAAGATGGGTAGATAAGGCAAAGAGTAGGAAGTACCCCTAGGTTATTGATAGGTTTGATTAAAGAGGTGTAAGGTGATTTCATAATTTTAGATGAAGATGATTTGGATGGTTCTTCCATAGTTTTAGAGGGAGAGGTTTTTGATAAAGGGATTGAGGTGATGATAGGTTTAATGGTAGATGAAAGTGAGGTTGAAGGTTTAGGATTTTTTTGATAGGGGAGTCCAAGATATTACCAAAAGGTGGATCGATCCATATTGGGTTGAAAGGTGAATTCTAGGCCTTAAACCAGTCTAGAGAAGGGTTTGTAAATTGGTTTGGTTCCTTGGGCATCAGATTCAAATATTAGGCCCATATGTTGAGTAAAGGATTTGTTTCTTCAACCTTATCTTTGATGAAAGGTTCCAAGATTTGGGAGGATGTTTCATCCATGAAAGGAGTAGATAGGGTGATCTCTCTTTATGGGATGGCTTCCAAAGAGAGAGTGGGTGGTTCCATGATGGAGGAGGAGGGTGTGATGGAACTAGTTGCCTCCTTTGGTATTTCTATTAAAGGATAGGTGGGTAAGTCCATTATATCATCAAATGAAGGAAATAAGGTGGTTGCTTCCTTTGTTTGGGTAACCAAAGGAATGAAGGGTGATTATACCACTTCAATAAGTGGAGTGGAGAAAGAGGTAGTTGAGGCTGTGGTTTCCTCAATGATAGGTTCATTGATAATTACATTAATTGTATGGACCTCATTAGTGTGAGATGATTCAGGTTTGTTGTCATCATGCTTGGTAGAAGGGGCATGATTGGGAAAATGTTATCAAAAGATGTTGAGTGATTGATTCAAAGTTGCATTAGGATTTTTGAATGCAATTTCTCCCTTATCAATCAAGTTTTGGACAATGTTTTTGAAGGTGTTACACCTACTAATGTCATTTCCAATGACATGGTGGAAATCACATAAATCATTATCATTATATCAATCATTCACAGGGCAAGAAGTATCAAATTTTTGGAGAGGTTTGATGGGGGTAACCTATATGATGTTGGCTTTGATAAAATTGTCCAAAAATGAAGCATATGAATCCCCTAGTGGAGTGTATTATTTTGGGGTAGCCTAGTTTTGATTTTGGGTTTATTGATTGAAGGGTTTAAAGTAGTTGGTTTGGTTGGGTTGATTAATAACTAGAGGTGGAGTGGTCTTAATGACAACCATGTTTGTAGATGTCTTTGGTTTGGTGTTATGGTAGTTGTATTGGTTGGTGGTTTTATATGGGGAAAGGTTTTTGGATTTGAATTTAGAGTTTTTATTTCTTAGTTTCAACTTCCCCTTATTAATGGCTCTAATTTATAGTTTGTGTGCCATGGTGAAAGCTTTATCAAAGGTTCTGAAGTTTTGAATCTACAAAGTAGGGGCAATGTTTTTGTCACAATCCCAAGTGAAAATTTTAATCAAATTGGGTTGGGACCTCTCCATTGAGCTACAAAATCAAAAATTGATTCATCATCAAATTGCCTAATGGAGTAGAGGTTGGTGATGGAGACTTTCTAAGATATATTGATCAAAAAGTAGTCTAAAAAGGTTTAGGTGAGTTAGGAAAAATAAAATATGGCGTGCTTAGTGATATTAATACACCAATATGGTGTTGGTTAAGATAAAGGCATGGAAAAGGTGTGAAGGAGAAGAAAATCATGGTAGGCAATCAAGTAGTAAGAATTCCAAAATTCTCTTAGGTGTTGTTGGGTCTCCTCCTTGCTTTAGAATTTAATAAATTTGGGTAGTTCCCATTTAGGAGGGTAAGGTTGGATAGGGACAGATGGGTGAATAGGTTCATTAAAATTTTGGTCCTAAGATAAGAGGTTGTGAGCCCCAGAGATAGATGACTCTAGGTTGGTCATATTGTCCATCAACATTTTGACCCAATCTATTTGGGGTTGGGGAGTTCCATAATTATATGGTAAGTTTTGCTAAGGTTGGGTGGATGCAATATATGGATAATTGGTATAAGGTTGAGAAGATGCCACATGTTGGTATGTAGTCATTGAGGGTTGGAATGATGCCACATAAGGGCTAATAGGAATAAAAGGTTGGGTAGAATATGGAGATATTTATCCTTGTAGATTAGGAACATAACATGGGTAAGGTATCATAGGTATTTGTTGAGGAGTTGGTGTGGGTTGGTTCAGACATATGATTAGATTGGTAGATTGGGGAGTTTATATGGATTAGATTGGAGGTAGGGATGGGTTGATTGGTTACGGGTAATTGGTGACTCTATTACTAATAGGTGGAAGGGTAAAAGGTATAGAAAGCACAACATTTTGAAGTGGTGTGGAGATTTGTGGGTTAGTAGTGATGAGGGGAGTAGTGGCAATATGGGTATAAGGTATCCCCATGGTGGATGGAGTATGGTTAAAAAGAGATGAGGTTTCCTCTATGTTGGAGGAATTATTTTCTAGTGTAGGGGGTGTTTGGTTATTTGTTGGGTTATTTTATAGAGTTTGGGTGGAGGTATTAGATGGATTAGTGGTGGAGGAAGATGTTTGAGTGATCATGGTTTAGATACAGGTAGTGGCAATTTAAGAGGGGGAGGTATACCATAAGTTGGATCACTAAGAGAAATTAAAGTAAGAGTGTAGTGAGATAGGGTGTTGAGGTTATATTGGAGGGCCATAGTGTTGTTATCAAGGAAGATAGAAAAATTTGAATCACCTTGGACAAATATCGAAGGCATGGTAGGGGGTAGAATGATGGGGAGAATGCTCAAAATATGAGGTATAATCCATGTAGGAATAAGAAGAGGAAGGTGGCTCCTAGTTGATTTGATTCCTCAACTATTGCCTAGTAAAAACCATATGAGAAAATAGAAAGGAATAAAATAAATCTCACAACTCAAACACAAAGAAAATAAAAATAAATACATCTCAAGGTAATAAAAAACATACACTAGAGTGCATTTTAAATATTAGGGTACCTTTTATCTCACTTTTGGCTTATGCCTTAGTTGGAAAGTATGAAGGAATTGGTTTGTAAAATAGGTAGTAGAAAATAAGTCTATGGTTGGTTTCAAGTGTTCAAGGATCTCAAAAGGATCTATGTTGGAAATAAATATGTGGCAGTGATAAGGGTATTAGGTGCTTAGCTAGTATATACTAATTTCTAGAGATTAGACTTAATTAGAGAGCTAAGTTTTGGTTTCTCTTCTTGGTAATGACCTTCAAGTAAGATAGTCAAAGGGTGAAGGTGATCTACTAGGAGATGAAACCTTAGTTGGGACTTATGTCAATTTTTATGATGTTTTGATTGATTTAAGTGGTTTGGTATGTGTGTGATAAAGAAGCGAATCTACAATTGAATTAATTTGTTTTAATTTTAACTATGTGAGCTAAACATACAAGAAATAAATGTATTCAAGGTTTATTTTATATCCAAAATAAATTTTGATTTCTTTATATGATCATAGAATAAGGAATAAAATGGCACCTAGATGATACTAGGTCCCACTGGGCATACCAAAATGTTTCTCTCAATTTTAGTTTATTTTTTAGTTAAAATAGTAAGAAACTAAATAAATGTATGGTAGAAGAACCTATTTGTTTGTGCACTCATGATCTAGATGATTCCTCTTTATCTTGGGAAGAATGACCTATAGATAAGAAAGATACTAAATAAAAGGGGTTGTTAGATGGATAGCAATGTGGATTGCCTAGTGTGAGTTAGATCCAAGAAGTGTGAGCTTCCTAGGAGGTTGTCAATCTACTCTTTTAGAATAGTTAAGTTGAAATAAATATGGATGAATAGAATACAAGAATAAATAAATGATTGATAAAGGAAATAAACTAATTATAGCAAATAGTGAGTTAATACTAATGCTAAATAGGTCAATATAAAATGTAACTAGTTTGTTGCTTGATGACTGATGGTTGATTATGAAGTAGTTTTGGTAGAGAAATGGTACTTTGCCTAGATAATAATTTTGGTAGAGGTTCAAGTCTCTATTTTAGCTGTTAACTTGCTAGAGGAAGACTTTTAAATAAGTTATTGATGTTAGAAGCTCTTGATGACTACTATTTGATAGCTTGATTACCTTATTACTAAATTCTTGGATGAATGGATCCTTTTTTCACCTCCTACTCCTTTATTTTATAGGAAAAATAGATGGAGATGTAGTTTATATAAGGGGTGAAGCTCGTTACATAATTTTAAATATTGATGTGTTATCTCACTGCATAAACTAAATTGTAATGTGTTTAGGTTCACACATAGACTGAGTTTGAGTGTTCAAGTGGTAGGGACCTAACTGTTGGTGGTTAGGGTGACTGTAGGTGATCAAGGTGACTATTGGTAGTTAAGTGTTCAAAGCTAAGTGGGGTAAAAATGTAGGTTAATGATTTTTGTTTAGTTAGTTATCTAAATTGAATCAGGGTCATGGTCAAAAGTTGGGTAATGGTCAGATCTATGGGTTTTTTGACATCTAGAACCATCATGTGTGGTTTTCTAGTGTCTAAAAGAAGTTTGAATATATAATATAAGCTCAATATAATCACCCATTTTGAGATAAGTTAATTATCTACAAGTCATTCATATTGAAATAAGAGTTAAATATAGGATGTGTTGAAGATAGAATCATGTATGATCATGTCACCATGTGAAGGTTACATTAACATAGTAATGTATTTTTTATTGAAGCATGTATGAAACATATGTAATCTGAGGCATAAATATTTCATGTCTAGATAAATATATAAATGAATAATTTAATAAATTAACCATCATTAAATAATATTTTACTGTAAAAGGTTCATGATATGGATCGTGGTAACAATAAGCAAGATTAACAAGAAAAACGCATGATGACACACAATGTCACATAATATAAAACAAAATTCTAAGGGTTGTATTTAATGATAATGAAAATTCTAAAAAACAAAATCCATAGGGTCCCACACAAAATACATTAAACATGTTGAAAATAAGGGCTATATATGTCACACACACACTAGACTAGGTGGATATACATAATAATCAATAAATTTATAGCTTATCATGAAATCATGTAACAAAATCAAAGGATAATATAAAAAGTTAAAAATATCATATTCAATCCATAAGTATCAATTTCACATCACATTAAAGTAGCATATCCATGTAAAACAATGTAAGAAATGAGTAACTAGAAAAACACTTCTAAGATATGTAGATCAACATGGTAGATAAGTCATAGATAGATGTAACTTGTTATAAATTAATCTTTAAAATAAATGTCCCCACCATAGTCATGGTCATTGGGTAAAAGGGAGTCCAACATCTAGGAATACATTATGTTAATATGTATGTCCCACATAACGTTCATATACCTCATGCAATGCATGTTTGTATTAAAAGGAAAACTATATATATAAAAATATGTGATAAATAATATATGAAAATGAATTAAACTAGAAACATATCTTATTCTTGAGTTTATATATATATAGATAAACAATACAAAATTTAAAATATTAAAATATATTAAAAACATAGGTACTAAAAAATTCCAAAAATAGTAAAAATATTCTATATATATATATATATATATATATATATATATATATATATAATATTTTTACTATTTTTGGAATTTTTTAGTACCTATGTTTTTAATATATTTGAATATTTTAAATTTTTTATTTGTTTTTTTAATTTAAAAAAAAATTTAATGTAGAATAAATTGCATATGGTCCCATCAATGGGAGGACGATTTATGTGCTTGTATTAGAGAACTATTGGGTAAATTTCCATGAATAAAAATAGTTACATGTAAATGAATCAAAATTGAAATAGGAATTAGGTTTTTTAATGCATCTATCTTGATCACTACTCATAAAATAAGTTTTAGGATGTGTAACTCTAGAAGGTGCATAACTCATAAAAGTATGTTGTGTAGTAGGAACAAATTTCCCTAATTATGTTTGCTATGGAATGTATTTAACTATTTGAGATATTTAATTAAGATGCACTATAAATTATTAATATTTAATCTAAATATTAGTAACTCTATGATGTGATAATTATTGTATATGAGGGTGTACCATTCTCATATAAATTGACTATATATAAGCACTATTTATAGGTGCAACCACTCTCTCTACATTATGATCTTGAATGGGTGTAAAAAAATTATTTATACTATGCTCTTGCTTAAGTATAATGATGAACCAAGTTGGGTGGGAGGGGAGGAGGAGATACCACATACTATAGAGGGTACTCATATCGAACACATGAAACTTTTATCACTTTTGATTAAAATGTATATATTATAGACATAGATGCACTATGGGTGGAAATGCATGGGATTTATATATCCAACAACATTATAACATGTAAAATACCTCTTTATGAAATAAATTAAGATAAATATATATCCTATCTAACTTAGTGAATCCAGGATCGAGTAGGGTAATCAACTAACATCCATTGAAATATTATTTATATCATGGGAGTGACCAAATTAGATATGTTAAACCTAACCAAGGGATCTCTTACCACACCACCAAAGGAGAGGGTTCAAAATCCTCTAGATAAATGATAATATGTAATAATCCTAGCTAAGACATAGTAAATAATATAAAAGTAGCCTATTGCTCACAAAATCTTGTGGCACAAATGGGGTGGTAAAATAAAAAAATAAATCAAGGGATAATGGTAGGCAAATATATATATATATATATATATATATATATATATATATATATATATATATATATATATATATATATATATATATATATATATATATATATATATATATATATATATATATATATATATATATATATATATATATACAGGGTAAAACAAAACAATAAATCAACGGATCATGGTAGGCAAATGGGGGCATAGATCACCTAAGGTGGAATATGTAAAGAAAAGAAAACCATATATATATATATATATATATATATATATATATATATATATATATATATATATATATATATATATATATAAGTAATATAAACAAGGAGTTATATATTAAACACATTAATCTATAAAATATCTGTCTATCAAATGAAATATCAAGAGTTAAGAATACTTACCTTTGGGTGAACCTATCAATTTTCAATCTCCCCATTGGCCAATGGTGCTTTGAAAGAGTTTGATGTGACTTTGTAAGGATCAAACTATATAAATCTGGTCTAGGATGAAAAATTATACTTTGAATCAAGGAATTCCCAAAACATAAGTTATCTTCCCTTTAAAGAAAACCCTAAGAAATGACTCTTTAAAATGTAGATATAGTAGAATGGTGAATTATAATTATGTGAAAATTAATGTTATTCTCTATTGGATTGAAAATTTCATGTGCTTGTAAAAATAGAAAATAATTAACCCTTTTAAAAAATTATTTGATGAGTTTGACCAACATGACTCAGTTTGTAATTAAAATTTATCATTAGGCCTCAAACTAAGTTGGTCAAGATAACCTAGTTCCATAATGTGTGATTAAACTTTTATAACACATTTGACCTAAATGAATTAGTAGGAAAAGAGGGTATTTACTTAGGTTGGGGCTATTTTAAAGGATAAATGTTTATGAATATGTGTAAATTGGGTTTGTATTATTTGGGGAGTTGGATAAGTTATATTTTTAATGGGTTTAGGTAATGATAGAGTTGACCAATAATATCTCAAAGCACTAATGGCATGCCAACCCATTTCCATATGCACCCTTTAAAGCATGCACTTAGATAAAAAATTGATAGGTTTTTACAAGATAAGAAAACATCAGTAAATGATAAATTTTAAATATATTTTATCTATGTATATTCCCCACTCAAAATTCATCGTGTGTACCATAGGTGTAACGTGGATTGAAATTCAAGAAATATTAGAGCAACAAATAATGTTGAGATAACAAAATTTAGTAGGTGTAAAGTAAATTAAAGTAAATAATTTGTAAATATGTACCTTCACTTATCTTGTTTATATTAAATAAGAGTTGCATGAGAATTACGTATAATAGGTGGCCAATAACTAGAGAAAAAGATGGACCTGAAAAATACTATAAAAATTGAAATCTTTACAAAAATATGTGGTTATTAACATAAACTTATCTACATTGCTAGGATTCAAAACATATTTTGATTTGTCAAAAGAGTTTATAGGAACAAAATTATGATAAAAATACAAAATAAAGGAAGGAATACACTTGTAGAAAGAGTAAACCATATTTCCTTATAACTTGTAAAAGATAATTAAGTATTAAATACATGTTCCCCCTTGTCATATCACTAAGAGTGATGGTTCATAATGTTGAAATATTGGTTAAATGAGCATGTTAAATTCTCAATTTTGAATAACTAATTAAGATCCCAAATGCAAAAGATTCATTATCCTACTCTCATGAATAGGAAAAATTACCAATTTTACTAATCCAAAATATTTTGGAACCTAAATGGGTTCAGTATAAGTGATGCCAAGGCCATTTCATGTCATTAGACTATAACATAAATCACCTATAATAAAATATAGAAGCACACAATAGGTTTGATATATGTAATGTTAAGTCCATTGAGTGTCACTATAATTGAACATACATTACTCATAAGGCAATGAATCTCACCACTACAAATGGATATATATTATACTTTCATGTTTGGAAGGAAATGAAAAATAGTCATGTTCCCATCATGATCATAGTTATAATATATTTAAAGTGAGATAAAACCCCATTTTCCACTAAATGCGTAAACCATATTGTAACACATGTGAGTATGAACCAATATCATGCCTTTTAAAATTGAAAAAATGTATATATGTGAATGAGACAATGTCATACCCTTTGAATATGTGTCAAATGATATATAATTATATGCATATATATTCCCAATTCTAATTGTATTTAAAACATGTAATTCATGTTCATGTACTTGTTTTGAATTTCCTTATGCACATTCATTTAATTTTATATGATTTTCATCTCAAGTCTATGAGAAGTGAGTACATATGCATGTCATATTCCCTCATAATTTGTATCTATAATCATATAAAATTTTAAATTGGATGACTTAGGCATGGATATTAGTAACCAGCCTATATGTCCTCTTTCTTGCTCACTCAACCCTTCTCAACTAGAATTTTACTAATTCCCAATCACCCATAGCTTACCGAACTTAGATTTTTGAGACCTAGGTAGCCCTCTCAGACCCAAATCCATCCCCCTAGGTCTCAACCTCCTAGGAAAATAGTACCTAAATTATATAGGAGTGATAGAACTCAGGGGTGTCGTATTTTTGGTGTTGTTTTCCAAGTTAACTTTAGCCTCAAACAATCATATTTTATTGAATATTTATCTTTTCCCTTGTCAGCCTAATGCAAGCTCATCTAACCCATGATGATTAGTTTCCCTATATAAATCCATTAAATGTCTATTTAGATGGGTTGGCACTCATTCACATGAAATATGAAATAATACAAGTAAGTACACTCAATCAATCTTCCTTATTCTCTGCATACAACATTTCAAGACCAATTCAAGCCTATTCAAGAACTCGTACCAATCCCTAGTCATCCAAAGTACATTCTAGTTTTGTATCTAGTTGCATACATCACGTATTTCACCAAGCACTTCAAATGGGTAAACAAAATTAGCTTGATTCCTCTTTGGAGTATTGGTTTGTAGGTAGTGTGCCCGCACATGGGGTGTGAAGTGCATCTAGCATATCCTTTACATAGTAATGCCTCCTCTCTTTCCCAAGTTCGCTACTCAATTTCAAGTACCAAGATCTCATAAGGGTTTTTAAGATTTAATAAAACACATAGTGAGCTCCATGTAGACCCAAGATTCAATAATTCACTACCAAAGTGTCATAAGCCTGCCAAGTAGAACTCAAAAAAGCCAGACCACTAAGACAACAACAACAGAAGTGGACAATAACATTGTAAGTGGAATACAATGCCAATTAGTATGGTGTCCTAAGTTTTTCACTCCTATCCAATCCAAAAATAGAGTTTTGGGTCATGTTTTTTATAGTCTGTCATCCTTGTACAATAATTTCTAGACCTTGCATCATTTGTTTTAGCCTAGAATATGCTAAGTTTGATTTCTTTACACTTACTATTTTTAGAAAAGATAAAATACATATATATTTACACAAATTAGTAAGATAATTGAGACACAGTAACTACTAATTTACATTTACTCAGATGTTTATTTTCTTTGGAGTTAAACACCTAATTCCCAAAAAGAATAAAATATTTGGTGAACAAGATTTACTTTGAATTTTCACACAAAAACCCTAGAAACCCTAGGGCTAATTATTTTTTTATTTTTTTCAATATTTTCCTAATTTTTACTGAATTTAAAAATAAAAAAACTAAAAATTAATTGAAATATTTTCAATAAATTCACCCAAACCCTACTTTTCACATACTAGGTCCTATTTGCATACAAACACTTTCAAACCACTAGGGAAAATATATTGCTAATTTTAGAAATATTTCTAGATTTTCCACAAATTTTTCAAGCTAAATTCTACAAATTCATAACCAATTTTTCAAATTATCATACTAATTTTGAAAAAAATCTTTTCAAACCCTAGTTGCATCAAGTAGTTCCCAGTTATTTTTCCAAGTTATTTCCAATCATTTTTTGCTTTTTTAGTTGAAAACATAACTAAAAAAATCAATTTGAAATTCAAATTTTCATTGTATTTTGAAAAATCCCTAGTTACATATACTATCTCCTTTTTTCTTGTTGAGATATCACCTTACATCTATAGTAAAATTTCAACAATAATACTCATTTATTTATATACTTTTCTTACATTTCTTGCAAATAACAAAGAAACCATTATGGGCCCTATCATGTACATGAATGATGAAGTCTATCATATGGTAGTACAAAGCTTCATCCTTTTAATTTCATTCTTATGTTTCATAATAAGGGATGATATTAAAAAATTCATTTCTAAACTTGTATAATATTTCAATAGTTCTTTTGCATACTCTCTATCTCTCATAGGGAAAAATATACAAGTTTATCATGCTAAACACATTAGAAATGCCGTAGCACATGTCACAATTTTTTATGCATACATGCACAAATTCATGCTTTCTATCCTTTGTTTTCTATCTTTGATGTGGAATATTCTATATAATCATATTTATATAAAATTTATAACTCCACTTCCATGAATTTTAGCCTATATGCATAGTTTCTACCTAGATGTATATGCCTCTTTGGCTACTCTTGTTACAATGTCATATCTTATACAGATGAAAGAAATCCCTTATCCTCTTCTCCCTCATGAGGGTGATAGATACTTTCCCTCTAACAAGGTCCATGTTATCACCTCTCCAAAAGGTGAGTCATCCTCTATTATTATTCCTAATGCATACATTTAGCCTAAAACTTTTTCAAAATCTCTTCAGCATATGTGCTTACTTGTCCAATCGAAAGTAACTAAGGTTTGCACTTGTGAGAATCTAAGCAATAAAATCACCAGCATAAACAAGCTATTTTCATATTTAGAAACATAGAATCAACTATTACATGAAAATATTTCAATATCCGAAAAGCATATTACATTAAAAAAGCTTCAAAGACACCCTAGTGCCAATCATGTATATGTACCTTCACCTAGTCCATTGGTTGCAAGTAATGTTACATATAAAAACAATAAATCACAATAAAGTAACTCTACAACTAGAGATTCAGAAAGCATTCAAAGATAAAATGAGAGTTTAAGTGAGCTACTAAGGGAAATGATTAAATCTAACCTGATCAAACTACCTCCTCTACATCTAGTGAGAAGATCTAGATATTGTTAAGCATATCATAGAATTCATGGGCATCACATAGATACATACTTGGAATTTAAAAATTATATAAAATAGATAATTGTTAATGAGGACCTTGTACAAGGTAAATCTATCAAGCAATCCACAACATAATAACACATTCACAAAGGGTCAAATTCAGAAATAGTACAAAAGTGGTTACCAAAGTAGAACTCAAAACAAAAAAAGGATCAACAAGCAAAACTAGAGAAACAAATATTACCGTAAGCATAGGCCAAGAATGAAAAATATGTAAATCTACCTATCCAAAATGAGGCTCAAATTTCAAAGTATTATGGGTTTACTCAAAGATAACTACAATAGTTTGTTTATCAAGGTCAAGGGTTGGGCAAGCGTGCTTAAGGCATCACCACTCCTATTCTAATAGATGATAATTTTTGTCACCAGGGTTTAGGATTTATTGAATATCCTAAGGCAAATCATTCATATAAAATTTATCAAAGGAAAAGATCTAGATAAAACAACAATTAACACTAATATTCCATTGGTTCAAAATCAAGATGATAATGATGAGTGAAACAATACAGGTTATTATGATTTTCAAGATACCCATGATGAATCCAAATATACAAAGTCATATTCTCAATCATTCAATCATTATTAAAAATCACACATGATTCCTTTATTTGACATAGGACACCATGACAGAGAATGTCACCCGAGACTCATCAGTTAGTATCATTTATTTTTAACATTGATTGTAGATAAACTTTCCTAGTTGATTTACATTATTCAAATATTTTAAAAAATATATATATACAAAAACATTTAATTTTTTTCAAAAATGCCAAAAATATTTCAATTGTATGCATCATCCATACTTTACACCACTACTATCATGCTAGGACTTACATTTTTGTTTCATTCTATTGTATCTAAATTTTATACATTACCATGTTTCACTTGATCTTCTTTAAGTGTGTGTAGTGACATCTAGCTACTTAATTACTTCATTTTACCCATATATGGGGAATTCCTACTTCTACATTTGAGACATACATTGTTATACACACCCATTGGGACATCTTATACATGACTACACCATCTAATTTATGTCATTTCTACACCACACACTTTGAATTATCATGTTGATGTACATTACTTTATAGCTTACATAGAATACTAGTTCGACATCTCACTAGTATCTAGCACTTGTGTATTTCTTAGCATATATCTAGTCTTGTACAACACATTTTTTTCATACTTTCACATTTTATTTGCTTATTTAAATTTTCTTGTCTATTTCTAATTATTACATGATTTCTCTAATTGCTTAGCATAGCTTATGTGATTGGATTTTCAACTCTATCTTATCGCTTGCTTGTGCCTTAGGAAATTTTCCAACGTCCTTTGCTTCTTTTTCATATGTGTGCCTTAGGACATTTACCAATGTCCTTTATTTTTACTCCTCTATGTACCTATCACTTATATGCCAAAGTTTCTTATTTCACTTGTATGTTTATGGGGCATTTAAACATGCCTTCCATGCTTATCTTCTAGTTTGAGTGACATGTACCCATGTCCCTTATTTCATGGTTCCTTGGACCATATAGTATTCTTACTAATTATTTCTTTTTTTTTATTTGATTTTTTCTTATCAAATGTGTGTAATGCCATGATCCATATCTTTCATTTTATTTTCTTTCTTGGATGCCATGATGGACATGATGCTCTATCCCTCCAACTAACAACTAACAATTAACATTTCAAGTTCTAGTTTATTACTTTGCACATGCTTTTGCATTATTATAAATATCTAGGTATACCCCTATTGATATAAAAATATTTCAATAAAAACATTGTTATATCTTGAAACATATTATAAAACATCAAATGATATATCATATATATTTTAGAGTAACACACTTACATGACTCTTTTCTTCTAAGGGTAGTCATTACAATTTCATCATTCCTACCCTTAGAAGAGGGGCATCTAATTAGGGCTTTGTCACAAAGATAAATCCTCCTAACAATCAAAACAACAACATTCAGAATAGTCAGCATAGAATCCAGAGGTCAAACCAGTCAAATCAAAGCTAAAAAATAGGAATAGTCTCATATCAGTAGTTAATTTTCACACTAGACAATAATGCCAAAAATGGATAAGAGTTCCATAAATGGATAGTAGCACCAAAAATGGATAGTAGTGCCCAAAATAGGGGTGTCCATAGTTTGGTACTCCTATCTAGGTAGAAAAACACTCAAGGTTTTAAAAATAGGAAAAAAGTTTTGTTTAGGGATAGTTTTTGCACTTCTATATCCTTTATATTTAGTACTTTTAGCATAATTTTTTGAGATACAAGGAATTATCATGTGCAACATGATGGTTCTCACTTTTAGTTTAGATTTGGTAATTGGCATAACTTATAGATTAGAATCTATGTTCCAAACATTAGTGATTGGGGACAATGTGCATGTCACATTGATCTTCTTTTGTTTCCAAGTTTAGTTTATTCTAGGCATTCTCAGTAGTTGTGTGCTTTACTCCATTTGTAGGTGATTGGCATCACATTCAAGTTAAAATTTCATACAAGTTTATATTTTTGAGTACCTGAGTTATTGAGTTGGATTTCATATAAGCCTAGTACATCAATTTTGGAGTGGATTTCATACAAGATTAATCTCTATCTTTCAAAATGGCTAAGAGTGGCTTAGTTTCCAACACACATTCAGCTATCGACACCATAATGTCAGATTTTTAGCACATTCATGGGATCCATGAGCCATCTCATATGACATATATTCTATACTGGTATCACTTCATAGCTTCACTTCATAGGGAAACAATGGAACCAAAGGGCCAACCTTTGTATTCTTGAGCCACCTATTTAGAGGGATTGGACACATAGTCTAGACATCTATTAGCACATGCATGATTCAATAACTTCACTTAGTTGGTGATGATGGAGATAAAGAGATAGCCTTTACATTCTTGAGCCACATTATAGGGAATTGAGAACTCAGATCTATTCATGATATTACTCTTAATTCAACACATACTTAGCATAATCCAACATCATAATAGGTTTTGTATTAGTTTTCATACTTGATGAGGTGTATTCATTCCTCTCTCTTCCTTTGCTCAGATTTTGTATGTTCTTATTTTAGATATAGTATATCTAGTAATAATTGATATACTTCATGTTTTTAGTTATAGTTTCACACATAAAAACATGTTCTCTCTATGCACATCTAACATCACACAGCTTCATGAGCTTTTCCCTTATAGGTAAGTTTATGTATTCTTTCTATTTTTCCTTTATCCCAGTATTTGTCTTTGCTACATCACTAGAATAAAGGGAGGTAAATGTATTCATATAAAATTTTAAATTTCATGACATAGGTATGGATAATATCACCCAACGTATAGGTCCTCCTTTTTTCTCACTCAAACCTTTTCAGCTCGACTTTCACTAATTGCTAGTCACCCATAGCTTCTCAAACTTAGATTTTTGAGACCCAAGCAACCCTTTCAAACCTATATCCATCCCATTAGGTCTCATATTCCTAGGATAATATTTCCCAACTTAGATAAGAGTTTCAAAACTTAGGAGTATCCCATTTTTGGTGCTATTATCTAAGTTCACTTTTGCCTCAAATGGTCATATTTTATCTAATCCTTATATTTTCCCCTATTAGCCTAATTCAAGCTAATCTAACCCATGATCATTAGTATCCCTATATAATCTAATTCAATGTACAATTATATGGGTTTACACTCATTCACATGAAATAAGAAAGAATACAAGCAAGTACACTCAAGTACTCTTCCTTATTCTTGACATATAACCTTCCAAGACCAATCAAAGCCTATTCAAACACTCATATATGTCCCTATTCATCCAAAATACATTCCATTTTTGCATCTTTTTACATACATAACAAAATTTCACCAATCACTTCAAATGGGATAACTACATTATCTTGATCCATATTTAGAGTATTGGTATGTAGGCAATATGTCCACACATGAGGTGTGAAGTGCATCTAATGTATCCTTTACACACTAACCCCTCCTCTCTTTCCCAAATTTTATACTCAACTTTAAATACTAGGATATTTTAAGGGTTTAAAATATTTAATTAGACACATGGTAAGCTCTGCATAGACCCAAGCTTCAATATTTCACTGCTAGGGTGTCATAGGCCTGCCTAGTAGAACCCAAAAAATTTGACCAGTAGGATAACAATGTCAAAAGTGGACTTGAAACTGGACTATAGTGCCAAGTAGTAGGGTGTCTTGATTTTTGTGCTCTTTTCTAATCTAGAAACATAGTTTTGGGTCCTATTTTTAATAGTCTACCATCCCTACACAATAATTTCTAGACCCTTCATCATCTATTTCAACCCAGAATAAGCTAAGTTTGATTTCATTACACTTATTTTTTTTTAAAAGGTAAAATATATATCTATTTATATAAATTAGTAGGCTAATTAAGACACATTAATTATTTATTTACATTTACTCAAACCTTTATTTACTTAGGAATTAAACACCTAATTCCCAAAAAGAATAAATTAGTATCAATTGTCAATATATGTAATTATCTGATTTATGAATTACTTTGAATATTTGAAACATGTAGTTTGTTTTAAAAAATTATTTTTCTAATTACTTAGAATATTTTAAACCTATACTATATCATACAATCTAAATATTTTATTCATGTAGGTTTAAATCTATAAGATAATCCCACTTTAATCACCCATTTTTGAGCTAAAGGATTTATCTAAAAGTCATTCATATTGAAATAAGAATTAACTATAGATGTGATGAAGATAGAATCAGGTATGATCATGTCACCATGTTAAGGTTACATTAACATGGTACTGTAATTTTTATTGAATCATGTATGAAAAATATGTAATGTGAGGCATAAATATTCCATGTCTATATAAATATATAAATAAGAAATGTAGTAAAGTAACCATCATTAAATAAGGTTGTATAGTAAAATTTTCATTATATGGATCATGACACCAAAAAGCAAGATTAATAGGAATAACACATAATTTCACACAATGTCACATAATATCAAACATAAGGCTAAGGGTTGCATGTAATGAGCATGAACATGTTTCAAAACAAAATCCATAGGGTCACACAAAAAAGAAATTAAACATGATGAAATAAGGGATATATATGTCACACACACACTAGACCAAGTGGATATACATAATAATCAATAAATTTATTGATTATCATGAAATCATATAAAAACATCAAAGGAGCATATAAAAAGTGAAAAACTATCATATTCAATCTATATATATATATATATATATATATATATATATATATATATATATATATATTTCACATCATATTAAAGTGACAAATCAATGTAACACAATGTAAGATATGAGTAACTAGAAAAACACTTCTAAGATATGTAGATAAACATGGTAGATAAGTCATAGATAAATATAACTTGTTATAAAGTAACCTTTACAATAATATGTCCCAAACATAGTCATAGCCATTGAGTAGAAGGGAGTCCAACATCTAGGAATACATTATATAATATATATGTCCTACATAACACTCATATACCTCATGAAATGAATTTTTTTAATGAAAATGTGTCTGTGTGTGTGTGTGTGTGTGTGTGTGTGATATATATATATATATATATATATATATATATATATATATATATATATATATATATATATATATATATATATATATAATATATTAAAATGAATTAAACTAGCAACATATGTTATTCCCTAGTCTATATTTTTTGAGAATATTTTTAATAGTTTTGGAATTTTTGAGTACCCATGTTTTTAATATATTAGAATGTTTTTATTTTTTTTACTTTTATATTTATACTTTTTAAAAAATTTAATGCAAAATAAACTGCATATGGTCCCATAAATGGGAGGACCGTCTATGTGCTTGTATTAGAGAACTGTAGGGTGAATTCCATGAATAAAAATAGTTACATGTAGATGAATCAAAATTGAACAAGGAATTATGTTTTGTAATGTATCTATCTTGATCACTACTCATAAAATATTTTTTAGGATGTGTAACTCTATAAAGTACATTGTGTGGTAGGAGTTTCCAAGTTGTGTTTTCTATGGAATGTATTGAACTATTGGAGATATTTACTTAAGATGAACTATAAATTATGAATATTTAATTTAATTATGAGTAACTATATGATGTGAAACTTATTATATATGAGGGTGTACTATTCTTATATGAATTGAATATATATAACCACTATATATAGGTGCAACCACTCTCTCTACATTATGATCTTGAAAAGGTGTAACAAAATTATTTATACTATGCTCTTGATTAATTGTAATGATGAAACAAGGTGGGTGGGAGGGGAGGATGAGGAGATACCACATACTATATAGGGTACCGATATCAAAAACACTAAAATTCTACTACTCTATTAAAATGTATATATTTCAAACATAGATGTACTATGGGTGGATCTGCATGGGATTTATATATCCAACCACATTATAACATTTAAATTACCTCTTTATGAAATAAAGTAAGATATATATATATATATATATATATATATATATATATATATATATTCTAACTTAGTAAATCTAAGATTGAATAGGGTAATCAACTAACATCCATTAAAATACTATTTATATCATGGGAGTGACCAAATCAAATATTCTTAAGCTAACCAAGGTTTCTCTTACCACACCACCAAAGGGGAGGGTTACAAATCCTATAGAAAAATTATAATATGTAATAATCCTAGCTAGGACTTAGTATATAAAATAAAACTAGTCTAGTGCTCACAAAATCTTGTGGCACAAATGGGGTGGTAAAATAAACAAAATAAATCAAAGGATAATGGTAGCCAAATGGGGGCATATATCACCTAAGGTGGAATATATAAAGAAAATAAAACCATACATATATACTAAGCCTAAGTATACGAGTAA
The DNA here is from genome assembly GCA_037957365.1 of Torreya grandis. NCBI lineage: Eukaryota > Viridiplantae > Streptophyta > Pinopsida > Cupressales > Taxaceae > Torreya > Torreya grandis. The sequence goes on along the minus strand of JARHVA010004734.1, from coordinate 540,368 downwards.
TATAAATAAGGATTTATATATTAAACAGATATTAATTTATACAATATCTATCTATCAAATGAAATATTAAGAATTAGGAATACTTACCTTTGGGTGAACCTATCGAGTTTCAATCTCTCATTGGCCAATGGTGATTTTTAAGAGTTTATTGTGTATTTTTAAGGGCCAAACTATATAAATATACTCTAGGATGAAAAATCATGCTTTGAATCAAGGACTTCATAAAACATAAGTTATCTTCCCTCCAAGACAAACCCTAAGTAATGTCTATTTCAAATACAGATTTAGTAGAATGGTGAATTGTAATGATGTGAAAATTAATGTTCTTATCTATTGGATTGAAAATTGATTGTATTTATAAATATGGAAAAGAATTAATACTTGTAAAAATTTAGCTGATGAGTTTGGCCAACATGACCCAGTTTGTTATTAAAATTTGTCATTAGGACTTGAACTAAGTTGGTCAAGCTAACCTAGTTCCATAATGTGTGATTAAACTTCTATATCTTATTATAACTAAATTAATTAGTAGGGAAAGTGGGTATTCACTTAGTTCAAGGTTATTTTAAAGGATAGATGTTTATGGAAATGTGTAAATTAGGTTTAGATTATTTGGGGAGTTAGATAAGTTGGATTTTTAATGGGTTTAGGTAATGATAAAGTTGACCAATAATCTTTCAAATCATTAATGGCACGCCCACCCCTTTACCAATGCACCTTTTAAGGCATGCACTTAAATAGATCAAAAATTTATAGGTTGATAAAAGATAAGAAAACATTAGTAAATGATAAATGTTAAAAATATTTAATCTATACATATGCCCCACTCAAAATTCATCACATTTTAAATAGGTGTAATGTGGATTGAAATTCAAGAAAGATTATAGCAACACATAATGTTGAGATAATAAAATTTAGTAGGTGGAAAGTAAATGAAAGTAAATAATTTATAAATATGTACCTTCACTTATCTTGTTTCTATTAAATAAGAACTGCATGAGAAGTAGGTGGAAGAGGTGTCCATTATCCAAAGAGAAAGATGGACCTAAAAAGTAATATAAAAATTGAAATCTATAAAAAAATACGTGGTTAGTAATGGAAAACTATCTACATTGTTAGGATTAAAAATATATTTCAATTTGTCAAAAGAGTTTATAGGAATAAAATTATGATAAAAATATGTTATTTTTGGATAAATAGCTACAAGGTTAAAAATTTATAATTTCTAATATAAAATGATATTTATATATTCATTTTTACATTTGCTAATTTTGGAAATTAGAGATTTGAGTAACTAGTACTAGCAAAGAGAGAGATGATGGATCAGATGTGAAGAGGATGAAAAATATGACATATATTTGTTACGTAGATAGTCTATGCATGAGATGAATTTAATACATTTTTTAGTATTTTTGGGATTAAAATGAACTAGATTATGAAAATTAAGTTCTATGAAAATATGTGTAATGGAATTTACCACCAATAAATTATTAGCAGAGTAAAAATTATGAGGGGTATTATGTAGGAGTCAAATATTTAAAAATTAGGTCTAGGGAATCAATGACGAGCTAGTTAAAAATTAATGTCTAAATTGAATAAGGTCAACTTAACTAACATAGTTGGTCTGGGTGGTTTTTAATATGTGACCAAATTTCTAGTAGGTGATCAATCTAGTTAAATGTCAAAGGTGTTTGATGGCATATGTCATTGAAGGGTTGGTTGACTTAGTATATATGATGGCAAACTTAATGCGATTAAGGTAAGCTGACTAATGGTGTATGACATGTTTGATTATGTATAAATATTAGGTGGACAACATAGTATATAATGTGGTAGACCTATTAAGATGATAGAAAGTTGGTTAAAGGGTTATGCTTTTTCCCTAACTTAGTTTAAAGCATGGTTAACCAAGTAGATTGGATAAATGGGTAGTCAGTATTGTATGTCATGGCCAAATGCATAAAAATAATTAGGTGATCAACTTATTTTAAAGGGTGGCTAAATTATTTTTAAATAAAGGAATATGTTTTGACTTAAAATAAAAGTTAACTAACATAGTTAAGAATGGTAAACAAAAGATAAAACTAGTTGATGAAGTAGTTAATTGCTTATATTTTTGAGTATTTAGAGTATGTTTGATTATATATTAGGATAAAGAGATGATATATGCTTTTTTTTAAATATTTTAAGAGTTGACAAAGACTCTAGAGATTAGTGAACATAGTTTGGTTACCAGATATTCTTGAGATATTATTTATGGTAGATCAAGTGTAGTTTAATGCCTTGTGTTTTGGTAGCGTTATGGAGATGCAATTGATTCAACTTAGTTTTGAGTTAGTTGTATTTTTTTAAGAACATTAGAGTGACTAAATAACACTTTTATATGGGTGGTGTATGAGGATACCATATCTAGACACCTAAAATTGGCCACCAATGGCCTTTAATTGGACTTCAGATTGATTCCTACCAACCTTTGTAAATTAAACCTAGGAATCATTGAACATGCAAATTTTTCTTGTGCATAATTTTAAAAATATCATAATATCATTAAGACATCTCTAATTTGGGTAACATACCATAATCAACAAAAACCTCTCACAAATTCATCTTTAATTATCCTATAGCATCATAACATGTAATTTGGCCTATAAACCTATTAAGTTGGGTAAGTGCACACATAAAATAAAATATTAAAAATGATAAAAAACATAAGCATAATTAATTAACATGATAAAAAAAATTAAATGCCTGGTTCAGTTATCCATGTGAAATTATTGAATTACTAAAGAAGGAAATTCACAAATATGAAATATCCTAACTTTTCATGATTACCTTTTGTGAGTTGTCAAGCCTTTATGAATATCTCAAAATATCTCACCCATGCCTATTCATTAAAAACAATTAATTATTGACACCTTTAAACTATAATGGGGTTAATTAACTCACTTATATTAGGTTTTAACCCATTCCATGTTTAAACTACAATTTAACTCACCTTGAGTTGGGGTTAGTTCTTAAGCCTATAAATACAAGCATTTGCCTCTTCATTTTAGAGCTTGGATATTGTAGAGTTATAATGTAGGTTTTGTAGAAATATTTATTTAAATAGTGTTATAATGCCAAAATATTGAGACAATCCATTAATAAAGCATAATCTATAATCCAACCATAGTGTAGACACCTAAAACTGGTCACTGATAATCTCCAATCAATCTTTTGGCCAATTTCTAACCAAAATGCACAATTTGGCCAAAAAATACTAAAACGTGATAAATGGTGTGAAAATAACATATTAAAGTTTCAATTTTGGCCAAGGTATCCCTTAATGGGGCAATGCAATTTATGGGCTAGCTAACTTTGATCAAATCAATTTGAGTCAAAATGCCAATTTTGCAACTAGGTGCTTTGGATTGCTCTTTCCTATCAAATATTTTACACAAGACATGTGCCTTTTTAATTTTTTATTATTAAAATCTTAAATGATAATATGATTCCAATGCATATTAAAACACCTTCTAATTCCAATCTAGTCAAAATTTAGACCAATAACAAGGCATTATGATCAATTTGAGTAATTTGTGCACAAGGTGCTTAATCATTCTTAAAGAGATAATTAACCAAAATCAAGTCATAATTAATAATTTCATTGAAACTTGTTGAATACTTGTTTTTAGAAATGAATATTCAATATTTGCATCATCAAGTGACCTTATTTCTTGGGAAGACATCCCTAGGCCATAAATGTCATAAATATTAGGATTCATGCCCTCTATGCATCATCAATGCCTTCAATGAAGCCCTACATGCCTCTTAATTTTCCATTCTTCCAAATTTCATGATGATGATAATTACAAACTTAATTCTAAAAATTGAATTAATCCTCAACCACACATCTCAATCTTGAGATGGACAATTGAGGTTGATTCTTATCAAATCCAAAAATATATAAATAGGAGGCCTCACAACATCATTTCTAAGTTATTTCATTAAAAATTTATTATGCTCAAATATATTCAAAAGATTTCTTGATGAAAAGTTATAATTCTAAATTTATTTCAATTCAAGACAAACCACAAGCCAAAGGTGCCAAGGAGAGATGGAGGTAGCCAAGCTTCCATTGCCAAGGACTTCATGAGCACAAGCATAGCAAGCCACCACTAAAAAGGCATTTTGATCATCCAAGGAAGGTGAAGTAACTCTTTTATTTGATTCATTTATTTTTAGTTGTGTTTGTCATTTTTCTTTTATTAACTAATCTCTCCCTAATGTCTAGACCTAGAGATGTTATGTTATTAATGTGTTTATTTCACTTTGTTTTCATTTTGGAACTAACACCATACTAACCATCCTCTCTTGAGTCAAATTCCTAGATCAAATAATGGCACGCCCGATGGGACAAGACACATCCTACACATAAAGGAAATAATTTTACAACTCTAAAATATTTGTTTGAGCCTTTAAAACTCTTGCAAATTGATTTTCTAACTTTATTTTACCATTTTTTATTACCATAATTTTTAAATATTAATCGACATTAGCAAGAATACAGACATTGGTTACCTACTTAACTAATGTTGGTTAGCAAAACCAACATTGGTTAGATCTCCATTAGCCAAATTAACCGATTTCAGTGGTATTAACTGGTGTCACTCACTATATTCTTCCAAAAACATAAACCTGAGAGCTACTTTTTAAAAGTTCATTATTCCAAGCTAAAAAGAGCTTCAAATATAAAGGACATGCTAGCAATTTTATTATAGGACCAAGCTTGGTATTTGCTCAAAACATGATTAAATCACCTTTGCATGCATAAAAAAATCAATTAGGAACCTTGTTTTGGTGTTTAACAAAGGAATTAGATGTTTTGGTAAATGTTTCCAAAGTTTGTAACTAAGACAAAGAGGTCAAATGAACACCACCAAATCTTTCATTTTGGGTTTAAAATTGAACACACTTGCCAATTCTTGTTTGCAATAGTTATTTAATCAAATTTTTGTTTGGAAAAAAGAGGAATGTTTCATGTATGATCTTCCATTTGTCCCTTATAGGGAACCTTTGGAATCAAAAGTGTCATTCCTATTTCAAATATCCTAGTATAAGGCTTAGAAAGAAAGTCATCTAAAGCAGTCCCCAAAAACTCATCAAAATTTGGGTGACCTTGAAAATGACCCTAAAGTCTTTCTAATTTCATGATTTATTTATTTATGCATCTTGGCTTGTGAGGGGGACTTAATCACCTATCACAAGTTCTTTAGGGAAGATTTGACCCAAGTTTTCATCTCCCAACATTGAATTCATTTGGCTCCTTTAGAGTTACACATGGGATGTATCTGCATTTGAACATCACACTACACTGAGCAAACAATAAGATGTAGTGTTTGTATAAAGGACTAGACCTTTTTACAACTAGCCAATGTCATGGTCACCTAATTTTTGTGATTTTTTCTCATTATTTGATGTGAAATTGATTCCCCTAGAGACATTTGTAACTTGATAATTTAGTCAACCCCACATACCATACCATTGCTAGGATTTAGATAGTTATAATTAGATTATTTTGATCATTTTCTCATTTGGTATGTTTTTGAGACTAAAAATTGTTTGTTTTTTTATAATCCATGTCAAAACCAATTTTTTTATACATCAATCTTTTATCTATAGAGGTGTTATGATGGTCTTTTTACACCACACTTTTGCCTTGAATTTTTTTAAACTTGTTTGTGTGTGTGCCATTTGAGTTGAGGAGGGTAGTCTTATGCTACCCAAATCATGTTAAACCATTTATGTCTTTGAATATTTTGAAACATAGAATTAATCAAATCATTTGAGCATGCTTACATTTTTAGGCTACTCAATTTGTTTCAAGACTAGTTTACCTTACACTAAAAACTATTTGTTTCAAACCATGTCATGTATACCATTTGGACCTTTGTCTTATGTTGTCTTGTTATCCATTTTGTCTAGATAGTTTGGTCAAATCCTATTTTTCACCATTGATTTTTAAATTATCCTTGTCAAGTTTAGATTCAAACATTGATTGATTTCTATTTAGGCCTTAATTCATGAGGCTGATATATAGATCTTTCTATTTTGGGTTGCATAACTTTAGTTAATTGATTACCCAAATTTGAAAACTATTGATGGTTTGTTTGTCTAAATCCTATCCTCGTCATTATTTATGCCTTTATTTGGGAAAAATAAAGCATTTCTCAAATATAATTTTTTCTTATGCCTTATGCCAACTAATCATGTTTATGTTTGATTTTGGGTGTCAAGTTTATGTCAAAGTTGTTTCCAAACTTATTAGATTAAATCAAATCACATCAGCCTTTGTTTCAAGTCTAGATTTTGATGCCATTTGGCCAAATGCCCTAGCATATGCTTATTTTTTTGATCCTAACTTATGACTCCACATTTGGACAAAAGACATAGTAACTCAACTTTTTCCTTTCCTAGTTTAGACCTTGTTTGGAACACTTTGACCTAGACCTTTGACATGCCAGTTTTTATTCAGACACTTGACCTTTTATGCATATGACATTTGACATTAGAGATTTGATGTTAGATTTTTTTATGCCAAGTCTTAGCACAAATCATTTTGGAGATACAGCTCCACTTTTACACCATATTAGAGATACAACTCCACCCCTTCGACCAAGTTAGACCAAGTTTGAACCATTTGTCTTTTGGACATAGTTTTTCAAAGTTTGTGGAACTCTAGGCCTTTTTGTTCTAAAGCTTTCATGATTTACATGGATATGTCTAGCTACACTTATGGTGGAGTAACTTACAATCCAACTTATGATATAATGACCACACAAAATGACTTTTATGGCTTTAGTCAAGACCCCAATGATGTTAATATGGTTTATGAGATAGATTTCTATCCACCTCATATTAATCATTCATGGGAATAAATTAAATAAATAATTTATGATCCAACTCAGGACCTTAATTGGTATAAAGAGGATTATGAGGAGGAATTTTAAGACCCAACTATAGATAATGTTTTTTGGGATATGGATCCATACCCTCTTTATAATAATCACTACATGAAACATAGTCAAGAACTAGCTTATGAGCCAAATCATGATTGGGATGATATGGTTTATCAAGAAGACTTGGAACTTTAGCTTGTGTAAGTAATAAGGCTCCACCACATCATACCATTTCTATTTCAATACCATAATATTTCACCATTCTCATACCAAGACCTCATCCTTTGGTTTGTGTGAGAAATAAAGTTCCATAATGCCAAACTATTTCTATACCAAGACCTCATCCTTTGGCTTGTGTGAGAAATCAAATTCCACAATGCCCCTTCATTATTCTAGGTCCTAGTCATTTAGCTTGTGTGAGCAATCAATCCCCATAATGCCATATCATTACCATCTTAGGACTTTATCCTTTGTATCATGTGAGTAATCATTCTCACCAAGGCCCTACCATTATCCAACCATAAGTCATTCCTCATCCAGTACTAATCCCAACCAAATCTCAACTGATCCAATCTTTCAAAGACCAAGTTATGTTTAAAACTAGTATTTTCTAACTCATTGAAAACCAAATCTAAGAGAACCAACCAATCCAAGATGTTTTTATTGATTAAAAAATTTATGATAAGTTAACTTATGATAAATTACCTATTGATCCTATACCAATTGTCAAGGAGTCTCACTCTGATGAGATAGTATTTGTTGAGTCTCTTCTTAATGATTATAACCGCCTTTGGGAAAATCATTACCTCAGCCATGTTATTTTTTTCAATATCCTCCTATTGATAATCTAGTCTCTAAGGAGTTGTCTCTTGACCTTTTTACCATCGTAAAAGAGTCTCACTTTGACAAACCAGTCTTTGTAGATCCCATCATGTCGGTATAGGTTGTTACTTATCTAATATAAAATATTCAATAAGACATAATTATAATAGAGTACCCATCAGATGAAGAATCAGAGTTAGAGTCAAGTTTTACTCTTGGACTAACATTAGATTTAACATCAAAATCATAATCTAAATCAACATTAGTCTCAACATCAGATTCAGAGTCTATTGAGTTAGAATCAGATTTGGATGAATAATATGTTCATGGTTATTACAACATTGGTTACACATGCCTTGTAGATCAATTTGAATACATTTTTTATCCTTATATAATTTTTGAGGATGAGTAATTTAGCTTTGACACAAGTTATCCTAGTATCTTCTATGAGGATTGTGTAACCTCTCTCCATTTCATTACCATTCCATAATCCATTACCATCAACCAAAATAGCCATATTATTGACACTCCATCTCCCACAAGTGTTGATTGGGACCAATAGAATCACACTTTTTTTTAACTACATACATGGTGACATAGTAGTTGAAGAAGAGTAATTAGGCCAAGACAACATTCATGTAGCATAAGAACACTCACCTAGTGAAACTTTTTTGAAGGTGCTAGGGGACAATCCAAGTTAGAACTCAACATCTTTTAGTGAAAATTTTTTAGAAGCACTAGAAGATAATAAAATTCAAAAGTCAAAATTCCTTAGTGAAACCTTCTCGAAGGTGTTATGGGACAATCAAGATAATTTCATTGTTGAAAACCTCATTGAGGCACCGATAACTGAGCATAAAATTTCTTCACTACTTGATGAAGACAAAATCAAAGATAAAATCAAAATAGCTTCGAATCTACAACCTAATCAGATCGTAGCTACTATTAAGATCAAACAATAAAAAAATTTGGTGGTCCCCTCAAGAGAACAAGTATTTGGCCCTACCATAACCAAAAGTATGTCAAATTTAGCATAAAAAACATTACGTGTGACTAAAAATCTTGATCTTGATTTATTTCCCCACCATTATACATTGCATTATCATCTACCATTACATTTCATAGTCAAACATACCATCCATGGTTACACTTTCCTTTATAGAGGCTATAAAAATAACTTATCTCAATGTTTAAAGGAATCAAAATCAATGACCAATGAAGATCACAAAAGCATTATTGAAAATCAAATCTACATCGAGTTCTTGATGAAAAAGTTATTCACATGAGGAGTGGGCTAGTAATTAGCATGATCAATTATTATATTTATATCATTTGTTAATTAGGACATGCATCTCCCCATCAATAATAACAAACATAATTAAAAACCACACCTAGGCCAAAAACATGTACCATATCATCTCACATTGCCATCGCCATTATTGCATATCTATTTTCCATTATTGTAGATCCCAACCATTCAACCCACCACTTGGGGGTAACCCTCTTACAATTTTATCCAATCTATTTAGACCATCATTATCCTTAGCAAGACTATACCATCCTATCATTCCATTCCTATCTAGACCAAAGCCTATTTTTAGTCATCCTACCTAATCCTATTTTTATCTTGGTTCCTTTGGTTCTTTCTGCACTTTGTGTGAGAGGATTCTGATCAAGTTTCAATAATAAATCTAATCCATGTTTCAATGACAATCTATGAAAGTAGTGTGATAGTTGATCTAGCAAGATATCTTTCATCCTATCAAGTTTGTTTATGTAAGCCTAATTTTAACCACCTATGGGAAAATTAGTGTTTCACCAATTTTGATACTAATTATAACCACCTATGGGAAAATTAGTATCATTAACCTATGTTTTTGTATCCTAGTTATAATCACCTATGGGAAAACTAGGGGAAACACTTATTTGTCATGCATTGATGCATCACCTTGCCATTACTATTTTCATTTGACTAGTCATCTACCATATTTGAGAACTTATTGGGACCTAGTTGGTTTTTCCCCACCTTTTGTGTTGATGGAATTACTATGACTTGACATCATTTCCAAACTATGTGGGTCATGATCAATTCATGTTGAGGTCACCTCAGTCTCCATTTCCATATGCTTTTACCATTTTATGAGAAACCTAAGCCAATTACTCTTTCCATTTTGAGAGTAGGTATCTTGTCATTCTCTAATGAGTTAAGATACCTCAAAATTTCAAAAACATTCATAATATTTCAAAATCTAAAAACATTTATCCTATCTAATCCTAGTCAATTATCCTCGATTCACCTTACTAGGGCATTATCATTGTTAGGATGCTTTATTTTGCTTTTATTTTTAGGCTTTATGTTTGTTTGTTTATTTCAATTTGTTTTTTTTTTATTTGTTTGTTTATTTATTTTCTTTCCTATGTGTTTGTTTTCATCACTATTGCCTTGACTCAGTATATATGTGTTTATTGGGTGATTCTTCAATAAAATCATTTTTGAGCCTATCCATATTCATATGTCAACATTGTCATCATGGTTTTTATCATTGGTGTATTGTTTTCAAGTGTTTATTAGATCAAGAATTAGTCCTTATGCATATTTTGGCCAAGTCTTCATGGTGTTCTATCATGAAGCCTACCATCACATGCTACAATAAAAATCAGCTTCATGAAGGTCTAAAATAAATGGAGCCATAGAAGGTTCTTCTTGGAATCTTGGCAAATAATTTCATCCCACCCTTGATCAATATAACTCATTTAACCATTCTAGTTGTATCATTGTTAAACAAGATGAGCATCTCCTCATTGACAGGTAAAACTAAATCATTCTATTGATCAATCTCATTCCTCTTTCCATTTCTTTCATCATTTTATCCCCACTCATATTTAATATATATTACAAATTATATCCTTGAGTTGTGCTTGCTAATCATCCCTAACTAGGGCACAACCATCAATTTTAGCCAATCCAAGTCATCTTAATGATTATAACCACCTATGGGAAAATCATTATTTTGACTTTTATCCTGATTATAACCACCTTTGGGAAAATCAACTTTCTTCTTACATCAATACATGTAAGCATTTTCTCATTTGGATTAATCTCAACTATGGGTTAATTCCACCTTTCTTCTTATTTATCTTTGAGGGACCACCCATCAACAAATGTGATGGCCACTTCCTTGAGGGGGCATCATCATAGGCTTCCCAAAACCATTTGGAGCTTTGTTCTTCAACCATAATATTATTTTTTGCACAAAGGCCATTTCTCATTCTTCAAGAAGATGTTACTATGATTATAGTTTTCAATTCCTTCCTAAATAAGGGTAAACTATAAAGACCTAAAACTGGCTACTGATAATCTCTAGTCAGGATTTTGGCCAATTTCCAACCAAAATGCACAATTTCCCATAAAAAAACTAAAATATGCTAAATGATGTGAAAATGACATATTCAAGTGATAATTTTGGCTAGGGTATTCCTAAATGGAGCAATGCAACTTATGGGCTAGCTAACTTTAATTAGATTAGTTTGAGTCAAAATGCCAATTTTACACTTGGGTGCTTTGGATTGCTCTTTCCTATCAAATATTCTTCACAAGACACGTGCCTTTGTTATTTTTTCTTGGTAACATTCTAAATGATAATACAGTTTTAATGTATCTAACAACACCTTCCAATTTCAATCCAATCAAATTTTAGACCAATAACAAGGCATTCTGATCAATTTGAGTAATATGTGCACAAGGTGCTTAATCATGCTTAAAGAGATAATTAACCCAAATCAAAGCATAATTAATAATTCCATGGAAAATTGTTGAATACTTTTTTTTATAAATGAATATTCAATATCTACATCATCAAGTGACCTCATTTCTTGGGAAGACATCCCTAGGCCATAAATGTCATAAATATCAGGATTCATACCTTCCATGACTCATCAATGCCTTCCATGATGCCCTACATGCCTCTTAATTTCCCCTTCTTCCAAATTTCATGATGAGGATAATTACAAACTTAACTCCAAAAATTGAATTAATCCTCAACCACACATCTCAATCTTGAGATTGGTGGTTGAGGTTGATTTTGATCAAATCCAAAAATCTATAAATAAGAGGCCTCACAACATCATTTCTAAGCTACTTTGGTGAAAATTTATTATGATTAAATATCTTCAAAATATTTCTTGATGCAAAGTTATAATGCCAAATTGATTCCAAGCCAAGCCAAACCACAAGCCAAAGGTGCCAAGGAGAGATGGAGGTAGCCAAACTTCCATTGCCACGGACTTCATAAGCAAAATCCAAGAAAGCCACCACTATAAAGGCATTTGGATCATCCAAGGAAGGTGAAGGTATTTGATTCCTTTATTTTTAGTTTTTTTTTCATTTTTATTTTGTTAACTAAGCTCTCCTTTGTGTCTAGGCCTAGAGATGTTATGCTATTAGTGTGTTTATTTCACTTTGTTTCATTTTGAAACTAACACCATACTAACCATTCTCTCTTGAGTCAAATTCCTAAATCACACATAGTTCCATAGAGAGGAGCAAAGAAAACTCCATTGCTAAAAAATCTTTGAGCACAAACCAAGTAAGCCATGAACAAATCACTTAGAGATCTCAAGGAAGGTATATATTGTTATTATTTGCATTTCATTTGGGTTTCTAATTCTATTTTGTCACTAAGATCCTCCTATGATGTAGGCTTAGAGATGTTACCATGTTAGTGTGTTGATTTCATTATTTTATATACTAACACTTAATCTAACCTTCTCTCTATTGTCAAATTCCATGATCACAAATGGCACACCCAGTGGGACATGCACCCCACAAAGATAATCTTAAATCATTCTAGATCATTTTAGTAATAATTATAATTTTAAAATTTTATATTTCTATCTAAGGATGGTGAAAAATTCAAGTTAAAGGATGTTTTTTGGAAAATCGTGAGTTTTCTCTATGTAATCACTAATTTGCTCTTTGTATAACAATACCACAACTTATACAATTTTGTACTTAAATACTATAGTTTATGCTGACATTTATCTATTCATAGGTGTTAATTGATACATTACAATACCATGACTTTACAATCATAATATCATAATATCACAACTTCATGAATCATAATGTTGCCTAAATAGTTGTGATTTTACAACTAACGACTAATAGTCAAACTAGCTATTAGTAGTTAAGTTATAATATCACAAATATTAGATTTGTGGTTTTTCCATACTAGTTTCATTTTTTCACATAGACTAGTAATCTTACTTGATATTCTATTTTCTCTCAAGATTTACATTATTGCACTAACACTTACAGTTTATAGAGTTATAATTTTGCTTAGTGTATTTGTAGTTTTCCTCTATGTAAACCTGAGAGCTATCTTTTCAAAACTTGTTTGATCATCCATTAATATGCTTCAAAGTAGAAGGAAACCCTCTAATTTTTTTAGGTCCAAGGTGGGATTAGAATATACATTTACAATTTTAAGTGCTTTAACACTTAATTTTAGTGCTTAAAATGAATTACTGAGTCTTGAACATTTGATTTTAAGTGCTTAAAAAGTAGCCTAGATTATTTGTGTTAATGTTACTTTGTGAAATTTATTACAAACTTCAAAAATTTAATCCAAGGGATAAAATGACTACATCAAACATATCAATTTGGTGCATAAAATTAACATTCACTTATATATATATATTTTTAAAGTGTTTGATAATTATTTGTTTATTTGTGAAAAATTAAGAGTGCGTATATGCTCTCCATTATCCCTTATAAGTAACTTGGGTGACCAAAAGTGCCTTATCACTTGCAATTTATGCCTAATCCAAGGTTTGGAAATAATATTTTCTAGGATCTCCCCAAAACTCACATGGTTGGGTGATCTAAAAGCAACCTTGAAAGTCTTTCCACTTAGTAATTTATTTCATGCAATTTGACTTGTGAAAGGGATTTCATAAATTCTTCATAATTTATTTAGGGAAGCTTTATTCCAAGGTTTCATCTCCCAACATTATTTGAACCCCTCTCCATGGTGGGGTATATAAATTAGGGTACACATACTATGAGATCTAGGGGGTTGAGTAGCTAACCTCTCCTTTTGTAATGAAAACCTGAGTCAAGTATGAATAACCAAGGGATTATGCTAAGCAGTACATGGATGGAATCACTATGTAAAGGAATAGATCCTTATATTGTAAGTTAATTGGTATGAACTCAATTGATGTGAGGCATCTCTATCATTAACCACACTTGAGACTATCTAGAAGGTCAAAAATTGTAATTTTTAGATCAACCCCACTTTCTATGGAAATATTGTTGATGTAGGGTGAGTAACCCAAAGGTCTATGTCACCGTACAATCTCTTGGGACAAGGCCCCCCCTAAAAACCCTACCATTTCATGTACTTTTATTTTTGGATTAAAACTTAAAATCCTCTTAAGATCATGTATATAGATGGATTTAAAAAAATATGATGCAACCTTGTTAGTTATAAGGCTTAGGATGATTTAATTAGTTATATTTGGTGCTTTTCCTTTGCCTACTTGTTATTTTATGTCTAAATCTTTATTTGACTTCCTGTGTCACAATAATTCTTGTGTCCACACTACTCTAATATTTGATGAGGCATTATGCCAGGAATTTGAAATAATGCTTTTTGCCTTAAACTTTTTGTCAAAAATGTTGTTTGTGTCACTTGATTCAAATGGGTAACATTATGCTACCCAAATCATTTTAAGTTTTATTCCTTTGAGTGTTTGAAATAAACCATTGTTTATACCTTTAGATAGTGATAAATGTTGTTACACTGCTCACACTATTTCATATACTCATCTTTCCTCCAATTTGAAACCAATTTGTGTGTGTCTTTTGGGTCTTTGTCTAACACTATTATGTCATTCAATTTTATCTAGCTTGTTTGTTCAAAAAGCCTACTTTTCCTACGTTGAATTTTTAATTAACCTTGACATGTTTGAATTCAAACATTGATTGATTTTTGTTTAGGATTTTTATAACTAGGGCTTAGATATTGATATTTCTCTTTTAGGTTGTGTAACTTTGGTTAATACTTTAACCAAATTTGAAAACTATTTGTTTGTGCATTTATTTAGGAGAAAATAGTTTATCTCCAAGTGCCTCTTGTTTCATGCCTCATGCCAATTCGATCAAGTTCATGTCTGAAGTCAAGTTCCTAGTCTATGCCTAATTATTCCAAGTTTTTTATATTAAATACCCCTTATTTTCAAGTCTAGATTTTGATGTTGCATTTGGCCAAAAATACTAGTACATGCCTTGTTTGAACCTAGATTTTGATGTCGTGCTTGAACAAAAGACCTAGAAACTTTTCTTTTACTAAATTAGACCTATTTAGAATATTTTGAACCTAGAGTTTGGAATTTTATGTTTAATTCATCTAATTGACCTTGTTTATTTGAAACATTTAATGTTAGATTTTTTTATACCAAGTTTTATCAAAAACCATTTTTTGGAGATACAACTCCATCCCTTTGACTAAGTTAGACCTAGTTTGAACTCTTTATATTTTGACATTACTTTTTAGAGTTTGTAGAAATCTAGTTCCTTTTTTTTTGAATCATTTATAATTTTTTTAACCATGTCTCGCTATACACATAGTGGTGTCATGTACAATCTAAGGTATAGTAATGTGGTCACATAAGAATAATTTATTCAAGACCCCTATAGAGATGATGTCATTTTTGAGATGTATCCATAACCAAATTTCAACACTCAAATGGGGGAACAAATTGAAGACCCTCTATCTCATTATTTGGTCAACATGCCTCCATATTCAAAGCAACATAAAGAAATAAATGGCCCAATATCTAGCTAACACACCTTCAATTGTAAAACAAGACTAATAGTAATTATACAACATAATAATCCAATCAACTTATGACCCATACTTTTTTGATCACCACTTACTTGTGAATAAGGATGAATTATTAATTCAAGCCACAGAGGTAGGGGATAAGTTTCTAGTAGATTATCCCCACCAAAACTTGCCAAGATTAGTAAGAGGGCCTTACAACATGTCTTACAATCAAAACATTGAATATGAATCTTCTAGTAACCCTCATGCTATGGTGCCAAGGCCATATTAGGACCCTCATCTCATATGCTTGTCATATGAAAGGTCCTCATTGAGGATCATTTCATATAGATGCAAACAACATACCATACATATTTAAACTTAACATATATCTTTAATAATTTGACCATGTCAAATTCTCCTTTCATTTAGATAGCTCCTTCAACAAGAGTCTTAATTTAATTGATAAGCCAAAACAATTAGGGTATATACCCATTTACATAAAATCACTTTGGTCAGAAATATGTTCAATGCCCCCACCATCAAAGAATTATCTTTTTCTTCTATGCATCATACCAAGCTAAACATAGTGGACAATGTGAAGGTAATGTCCAATACAGACCATAGTGGTGTAAATTTATAAAAAAACTAGTCAAAAAAAATGTTCCTTTAGTCAACACCATGAGTGGTTCACAAACTTATGGGGTAAGAACTTATACCTCACAATCATAACCAACTACCTCTAATCCTCAACTAGTTACTTCTTTAATAACTAAAAGGCCTTTTCAAAGAGACTAAGCTAACTAGTATTCAATTTTCCTTAAGCTAGAGAATGTCTTATCTATTTGTTTCCTCTTGACAAAGGTGACTAGCATCCTTGTCATCAATGATTTGGGACTTAAAATCCCTTGAATTAGTTAAGAATTAGATAATATACTGATCATCATTGAAGACCTAAAAATTTTATACATTATCTATAATAGAGGGATAGTGAACTAACTCAATGGAAAATTTATTTACTTGAGACTCCTGTAATGGATCAAGATTGGTAGCAGTTATGGCTAGTGAACTAATAGCCTGATTTTGCTCTCTCGGTAGTGCTACTATGTTGAAAGTTTCAAAGATTTTGATTAAATCCCATGATCTATGTTTATAAATATTTAAATAAGATAGTTTTCACAGGTATTTGTTTCTTATCTGATGAATTACCAGATCTGAGTCCCCAAATACTTTTATCTATTTTATATCATTCTTTAGTGTAAAGTATAGTCCTAATATTAGAACCTCATAATTAGCTATGTTATTTATACAAGTAAACTACAATCTATAGGTATTAAATAATTTATTACCTTGGGGATTGATTAGATCAATTCCTACTTCTAATCCTTGCTTAGACTTGGCTCCATTAAAATGCATTGTCTATAGCTAGTATGAACCTTTAGGTTCCATGTTCTACACTGAATTATGAGTTGAAAATGTATTAATGCCAAATGAAGGAGAATCATAATTTCCCTCTTCATTTTTGACATTGTACTCAGTGATGAGATATGTTATCTCAGGCTCTCAATCAATTCTAATTTGATTTGAAACCCCTTTCTCAGGTAGCCAAATGTGTAAGAAGTCTATATAAATATATCCATTAAGAATTTTAGACCAGTTTTTCTTAGTAATAATCCATAGCCTTTTGGTATGTCCACTACCAAGATGTTGATGGTCATATGGAATCTTTCTTTGATGCTACGTGAATGTGTACATCATTCAGGTCTCCCACTACTAGCACTACCATCTTATCTAGTTGAGAGATTGATATTTTTGAAGGGTTGGGAGTAATACCAAGATTATTATATATATAAGTAGGCATAATAGTTGTATAAGCCCCAAAATAAACCAAATAATTATGGATATTCTTATTGAATGCTTTAATGGTTAGCAGGAATGGAGGTACTTCATGCTTACTATTATAGATAACATTAGTCTTAGCCACTTTTGCTTCTTTCATTCTATCTGAAACTATCCTATATTTCTCCATAGGGGCCTTTGCAGTGATAGACTTCCATAGTAGCTCCTTTTTTATTGATTTGGGGAAACTTGTGAAGTGTGGTATTTTCCTTGATTTTATTCATATCTTCCACAATGTTGTACCCTCCATTATTTCTTGATTCTTCCTTATATGGTAGTGGATCATTACCTTTTATAGGGGTGGATTATTATATACTTTAGGATTGGGTGGAATTATTGTATTGTTAGGAGGACTCAACATGGTCAGAGGTTGCTTGTTCCTCAAACTGTATGCACCTCTCTGAAACTGTTAGAAAGCATGAACTTCTTAGAAATTATATTATAGTTCATTGTCATCCTCTCTTGGGAAGGGAAATTTATGAGTCTCAAAGAACATGGTAGTGATAGTAGATCTCAGGTCTTAATGAGATTTTGGTGGATTATTCATCTGATCCTACTTGGTCACTTCCCTCTGAAAGATCTCAAATGCAGTACAAAACTCAATGTAATCAAGTCACCATGTTGGGGTGTATTGTGTATCCTAAACCAATTAGGGAGAGTTGTTTCATCAATGTTGATTTCTACAAATCTACCAAATTACTTCATATTATTCATGGGCCTGTTGAATGGCCTATTATATCTTGAGAACCTAGTGTTCTAGTTACCCATATGGGTATTGGTATTTCTTAATTTTTGTTGCATGTTCAAAAAATCATTACTAAATTTTTGAACCATATTTTGGATAGAATCCAATTAAGATTTTATAGAATTTGTGCCTTGCACTATAGCCATGGGAATCATAGTTGCTTACTATTTTTGTTGGTAACTTCTACATATCACATGATTGTTTAGATAGCCAAAATTTAGCTATATCATTTATGTTAATGGAGTTAGTGTGTATAACTTATTTTGATTATATGCTAAAACATTTTTATTCATGTGTGGTATTGGGTTAAGTATTGGGACTCCATTTCTTAGATTAGGTATCCCAGGTGTTTGTGGATTGAGATATCTATTGATGCTAATGGCTTCTTCAAATGCTAGTGCCAAGGTATTGGTAGTAGGTGTTCTTCTTAGGAACATGGTGGTAATAGGTTCTAAGGAATTTTTGTACATCTATGGTGCTAATGTTGGTTGTGGTTTTTACCCAAGGGTAAACCAATTTTACATCTTATTTCATCTCTTATTTAAAGCATAGATGGGATCATTGGCTTCTCTCTTCATGTTCATGAAGAGTTGATATATCAATCTGGGATTGGTGACCTATCTGAACTATGCAAGAAAATCTATTTGACAATCCTCCCTATTGGTGATGGATTTTTTTTTGTATTCAAATACCAATCATAAGTAACATCCATTAATTTAAAATGGAATGACTGACATGCAACATCTGCATCAACTACATTCATTAATCTTAAGGAAACTTTAATAGATTTAATATGCTCTTCTACAGTTCTTGGCCTTGAAGGAGAAAAAGATGGTAGATATTTTTCAAGGTTCTAAGGTAGATCATGCACATCCCCTAGGATGGAAATGGAAAATCCAATTAACCAGTGTTATTTTTAGGTCATTGGTTTATTAACAAGTAAAGGGTTCCTTATAAATGAAAGGTGCCTTAGCGGAGGTGGGTTATTCTGAACTAAAGATGTTGTCACAACTCTATGTATTATATGGCTTTCTAAGGGTGATAATAATAAACCAACCTTAGCATTGGATTTGGTCACTCTTTTATGTGAATCTAGTGCAACTCTATGCAATTACTAACCTTTATTATTAAGAGTAAATCTGGGCCCTCTTAGCACTAGTGAAACTCTTGATGCAGGTTTTTATGTAAATAAAAACCATAATGAGGTAGCCTCTAATGTTTTATAATATAAATGGAGGAAAACTCCACTTTAGGTCATGAGTTACAAGTGTGAAGTCTTTGAAAACTATTAATGAAATAGTTGGTAAAGTATGCAGGTTGTTAACAAGGTTTTTTAGATGGACGTGTGGTTTCCTAATAGAGTATTATATGCCAACCACTCCTTGACCTACTCATGTCTAATGACCACCAAGTTCAAGGTATTATATGCCTCAAATGTAGTCATTAGGTCAATATAGTTATGTAACAAGTTGCTTGTTTAGGCAACTAGCATCTTAAGCCTAGTACTGTCCTAAGCCAGAGAGCCACATAGTTGATTTTCTTAGCTCATGTGAGTAAACATATCAACCTTAGTGAATTATATGAACTCTATATAATTATATCACCTAAAATTGACCTCATTTACCTCATATTTGATTCTTTTAGTAATGTGCACCATACTCAATTGTTTAAGTTACTCAATTTATGCCCATTGTTCCTAAACTTCTTCATCTAGCTCATAGTGAGCTAAATGTGTACTTTCATAGATGGATACCAACACATACTTATGTGATTGAGCCAAGTCTAAATTTTTTTCTTCATATATAAACTCTCTTAGTTGGTATTTTTGTCTCTTTGTGAGGGAGAACACGGGTTATCTCTCTTCAAGGATGATACTCACCCCCTGGTCATCCTTAAATTTCCTCTTCTTAATTATTTGTATTGAGTTAGACGAGGGGTCAAATTCATTGTACATGGAGGGAATCTTAGTGACCTTATAAGCTATCATTTGTGTTGTCAAATAAATATCCCAAGGGGAAATGTTGAGGGGTGACTTAGTAGTTGTAATAACAATTTTTTGCTTAGCCTCCTCTTATTCCCTCTTTTCTTCTTATTGGCCTTCATCAAGACATCAAGCAATGAAGGCCATATTATTTTTGACTAGTCTACTCCTCTAACTTGAATAAGTGGATGGAATATAACAATATGAGTTTTTTAATTCCTCCCCCTACTTGTGCTAGTTATTATAGTTTTTTCAATAGAATTGGAAGTGGGAAGTAGAAGGGAGAGTTATGTAGATTGGACATATAGTTGGGGGGTGGCCAGAGCATTATATACCTTCCTATATGCTTTCTTATTTTTTTGAAGTCTCACAATAGAAGTACTAGTAGGCACAAAGAGAATGACCATATGAAATGCTGTAGTGGTGATAGTGAAGGGATCAATGGTGATTTTAGAAATGGAAGCAATAGAGGTAGGGACAAAAGGAAGTAACACATGGATGTAGTAAAAAGAGAAGGGGATTCCATAGAATAAACATATGTTGAATAAATAATATAAATTGAAGCCAAAATAAAGGTAACAAAGGCCTAAGTACCTTGAATTTATATTTCAGTGGGGTCCCCTTGAAGGATTAAAGTTTCAACCTCCTCATCTGAACCATCTGCTAGGTCCTTGATGATGACTTCATCTCTTCTTGATTATTTCAACATCAAAAGTGGAATGGGCAAGCCTTGAGATGTTTACATTATGGGGATACTTTTAGGAATTATTGGCTTCCTAGTGTAAACCAAGGGGGTCTTTCCTTGAATGAGAGAGTCATGGGAGGAAGATGTTACTACTTGTGTAGTATCTACCCCAATATTTGAAACAATAGAGATATTGGGGATAGAAATAGGGACTTGAATGGTGCTAGAAATAGATATCTCTTCCTTATTGGAGTCCAAACTGATATGATATCCTCTTTCTCTTCCTCTTAGTGTACTCGATTCAGGGAGCCTGAGTTTCCTCTTGACTATTTTCAATTTCAGCTTTAATGAAAGTCCTTGAGATGAGGAAGATTCATTCTCTCTATACTACCCTCTCAATAATTTTGAATGCTACCAACCCTTGAAGAGAACTCTTTAGCTATTCAATTCTCTAATAAAGATACTAGGGAATGTTAGAATCATCCATAGATGATCTTCTTTTAGCTCAACAATTTGTGATCACTCTAGGACTTATTCATCTAACATAGCATTAAATAAAATGAGATCATAGTAGTAAGGTTTATGGAAATAATGGATGTTAAATATGTGAATGTATAGTTGGATATGCCCATACTGGTCCCAATATCTCTGTGGCATTATAGGTAAGCCATATCAGTTCTATTTTGTCACAACATCACCAAGATCTTTTCTCATGGAATATGTCATTCTTCCTATTATAATAAGGATCCCAAAAATAAGGATTTATTATACCTAGATAAATATTCCTTAATGTTGTTTCACATATAGAAATCAATTTCCTATTCCACTAGCTTATTTGGTATGTACTTAGGGAGACATAGTGGATCTAACTTATTCCCCTAGATCATAATGACTATAAAGTCTAGATATAATAAGTAATCTCCCTTTCCACTCAAAGTTTTCAAAATATTCTCCCCAATACAAGCTATGGATGAGCCATGGATGGCTTATCACACTTATGTATAGACATCTTCAGATATTATAACCATGTGCTTCTGATAAGCATATATGTGCATGAATTCAAAATGGTCACAGATTCTATTCTTTATGCAATCTATAGCTAGAGCCCATAGATTACCCAAGTCTTTATAATATATCCCCATAATTGCATTGACCAAATAAAACATCATAAAAAAGTCTCCTATGGGAATGATGTTTTTATCCTTGTGTAGAATATACTCTCTTAATATTAACCTAATTACCTCCCCTAAGGCATAAACAAAATCATGTGATAACATCATATATAGTAAATACACCCGATCCAAATTTATGAAATAGATGTTGGGCATCCCATATAACCTATTGAGTAGAGCCATACCTATTCAAACTCCCAACCTAAATTTGTCTATTGGAATGGTTCCCTTCAGCTTCATTCCTTATTAGGTGATGGACTAGCTCAAGAGCAACTATGAAGTGAGCACATTTAAGATTAAGGTTTCAACTTTGAATTTCACCCAAGTGTGTTTGTCATAGTACATGTCTAGGATTATAATAGATAGATATATTTGAAATTTTCTTCTAGAGATGCACATGACTCTTATATCTCCATGAAAATGTGATAAGTAAGCATTCATTGATATCTTACCAGCAAAGAATAAAACCTTGAGAAGGTCAATACATGGCATGACTTTTAGTTTAGCCATGGTGAAGTGAAATCTTTGTCTCTTGTAGTCTAAAAATTATTGAACAAACAACCTTTCTAATAATACTATCTCATCATCTAATGAAAACATATCAACTAAATAAATTTCATCCTAAAGCTATGAATAGTTGTGATACTAATCTTCAAATACCCCTGCATCAAAGATAGTGTCTTTAATTTATGTAGAGTCTTTAATTGAAACTGAAGATAGGGTATTAATTCCTTAGGATGACCTTGATGAGGAAGCCATAGTTTCATGCTCATGCCTGTATCTTTCTCAACATGATGCATGCTATGTATACCTATATAAATGTGATAGAATTGGCTCTAGCTTGATTATTGTTTATTGTATACTATTCAAAGTAGAAACTAGGGCTCTCAATCACTATTTTGGGATAAGGATACTTCATTTGCAAGATAAATTGAATATAAATGACATCTTCAATGGTTGCATATCATCTATATAAGATCCTTCATTTAATACCAATTTTTGTGATATTAAATATGCAATGTTCACTTTTCAAATTTGTTAAGTTGGGTTGGTAAGGACTTTTACCATTTTTCAAATAGGAAATATTTTATCTTTACTAAGTATGAAATTAATATCAATAATGCTCTTTGTAATAAATCACTAGAAATTATAACATCCAAAAGGTTAATTTAGTTCAATGTTCATAGATAATTCCTTTGAGGGAAATATTTTGAACAAAATGTTAGTGGATATTGTTTTGAAGGACCTAATAAAAAGGCCTGAAGTAATTACTTTTACAGGGATATTTCATGGTTAAAGGGTACTTCAAAAAAATTTCAAACATAGTTTTGATCCAAAGGGTAGGCCTTGTAGGGAATTTTTTCCATGATAAAAGTCTTGAAGGGTCTACTTCACAAATGCCAAAGGATACTTTTGAAAT
Source organism: Torreya grandis (assembly GCA_037957365.1). Classification (NCBI taxonomy): domain Eukaryota; kingdom Viridiplantae; phylum Streptophyta; class Pinopsida; order Cupressales; family Taxaceae; genus Torreya; species Torreya grandis. Next base: position 516,877 of record JARHVA010004734.1, on the reverse strand, counting down.
TCTTGAAGGGTAGTTTGGAGGGTTGAAAGGCACCTTTGATTTTTGAAGGGTAATCTAATATAGCTAAGGGTTACTTCAAAGGTTATAAAGGGTATGTTCCTTTAACTTGGGGTGGTATAGGTTCAGGAAGTCCAAAAGGCTACATGCCCTTTAGAGTAATTATTTTGGGGATTTTACATCAAATAAAATGCCCAAAATAGAAGTCTAAAGGAAATGGCTATATGGAAAAAGGTCTAGAGATAGAAGTCTAAAATTTTATGTCCAAAAAGGGAATTTATATATTTCATAAAGGCAGAAAGATCCTTTTTGAAAAGATCCAAATGGTAGGTTTCCTTTTGAGGAATTATTTTGGGGATTATATGTTGAAATAAAATGTTTGAACAATAAGTCCAAAGGGGATGTTTTAGGTCAAAGGATCCTTTTAAAATGTCTTGAAGGATCTACTTCGAGGGATTTACTTTAGATAAAATGTATTAATTAATTGATAAAGGTATGAAAGAAAAGTTTTGAAGGAAAGGGTGAAGGGCAATCACAAAAAATGCTAAAGGAATTTTGATGGGCAAAAGGTCGCAATAATTCTTTCGAAGGACACACCTACAAAACCCAAGGGCATAGGTTGGTATAGAAAGGGTACTTGGGAAATATTTTAAGTAAATTCCAAAATGCTAAAGGGTAGGATACATAAAACTTAAGGATATGTGCCCTAAAAAATGGTCAAAAAGGGGTAAATGTTTTAGTTTAAAAAAATTGAAGGGCTAGTTGGAAGGGTCTTGAAGGGTAGGTAGAAGGAAACTGAAGAGTCTACTTTAGGGCATAATTTTCCCAAAGGGTCTACTTCACAAAATCCAAAGGGCACTTTAAAAATTCTTGAAGGGTATTTTTGTATGCTTGAGGGTCATTCCTAGAGTTTCAAAGGATAAGTTAGAGAGAGTCAAAGGGATAATCCATCATGATTTTATTTTGGGGAAAATGCATGAGGTCCAAAATCCCTTAAATCCAAAGGTCCATAGGCCAAATTTTTTTGAAAGGATTATTTCAAACAAGGAGCCCACAATAATTTTTTTGATAAGATAAGGATTCTAAAAGAATAAGCCTGAATGAAGTAGGATAAAAAATTTCCTGAAACAATACATCTGAAAGATAGTTTTACACAAAAGCCAAAATAATTATCCCTAAGAATTCATCTATAGCACCTATGTTAGCCTCATAAATATAATAAACATAATGTCAATATCATCTACTAGAAAAGTAAAAAATACTAGATTTCCAAACTTTGCCTAAAATATATGGAAAAGGATTCCTCATTAAGATCATATTTCAAAAAAAATGGGTCCTTATTTCCTTTCAATAAAAGGGGTGTTGGGTACAACAAATAGAGACTTACATGGGGAATACTCCTGAGTATTCATGAACCTAGAACTATATTTTGCAATCTAAAATCATTCATGAAATGTGCTATAGAAAAATACTTAATTTAAAAACATGAAAGAGACTTTTAAGTTAATTCACATAACATTCTTGCCTTTAAATTTATTGGATCAGTGTGTGTTGAGTGCATAGTTAATTTACCCCTTGTTGTGATGAGGTTTCTAAGGTTTTGATGAGGTTGTATGTTTCACTCCATTATTGATAAAAGCACTAAAAAAGGATCTCAAGCATTGGTCTACTACTATCCAGGAATCCATAGGCCTAATAGTGATACCTTGGCCTCCTTCCCTTCTCCTTCCATTACTTTAATTAACCATGATGCATACTATATTGACCTTATTTCATCATGTGAGATTTTCTTTTGATTTTTTTAAGATATTATTCTGATCTTTTGAAGTCATTGATTTTTATTTTATTTTCTTAGTTATTATTATTGGAAAACAGAGAAAAATAACCCCCAATGAGCTGGTATAATTAGAAAATAAACCATTACTATGATGTCCCTGCCAACCACACCTAGACCCAAAATTATCATTTCCAACAAGTATTATCTTGATAAGTACATTTGATCCAATGAAACAAGAAAAATTTCTAAATTTTTATGAATACCATTAAATCAAATTTGACATGTCTAACAAATGTATTTAATTATGACACCATCCAAGATAATATCTCACTACCTACTTTCATTGTAAAGGACTCAAATCAAAGAAATATACCCAAACTATATACTAATCTCCAAATGTATCAATATTTTAATTTTCCCCTTTTTTGTAAGTCCCACATTCTATTGTTTTATTGTTTTGGATTAATTTTGGTAATAACTAGATCAAACACAATCTTAGTCATCATAGGAAAACCAAAAAAAATAACTAATCTAGAAAGCAGGGAACTACTCTAGAAAACAAAAAAATGGAAGTAGGAAAGACTAATCTAAGAAAAATTTGAAATCTACTCTAGAAAACATGGAAATATAATCTAGAAAGCATGTAATATAATCTAATCATATGTCTAAGCTTATCTAAATTCTCTTGATTAGTAATATCCATAAATGGAATAGCTCTAAAGTAATGCTTCAAGAATTGTCCATTAAGCAGATATGTAATCTCATTACCCTAGAGATTTTTTAGATGAAACATGTTATTGACCATGACCTATAAAATATAATACGGTCTAATCTATAATGGAGCAAATTTGTCATATTGTACTTTCTTTTCATGGGATTTATCCCATAGTAACACCAAATCTAAAATCCTAAATGCGTTGACTTTTATTATTTTATCAAACCACCTTTTAACTACATCTTGGTGTTTTTTGAATGTCTATAGGGCTTTTGTTCTTCAATCATCCATATTTATTATATTGAACAGTCTTGATTCTACTTTTTTATTAGTCTCCATGTAGTTTTTTACGAATTGATAAGTAGGCATCTTCTATGTGATAGGAAAAATTGATCTACATCCATACACTAGCATATAAGGTGAAGTTTTTAAGGCTTGCTTATATCTTCTTCAATCTGCTAGAAGAGCATACTTTAGTAGATTATGCTAGTCTCTAGGCTTATCTCCTTTTAACTTCTTGATTGCCTCAATCATATTTTTATTTTTTGACTCGGCTAATCCATTCCCATGAGGGTAATGGTTAGAGGTTGACTTGATTATAATTTTATTGTCATGTACCCACTTAGTAAACTCTATTGATATAAAATTTGGTACATTGTAACATACTAGAGATATGTGCATGTTGAATCTAGTAAGAATTTTTTCCTCTTAAAAATAAATCACATCTTGTGCTTAGAGATTCTTTGTGGCAACTACTTTTGTCCACCTAGTATAATAATCTATAGATATTAACACAAAATTATGGTTGGTAGAATAATTTGGGTTGATTACACTAATGAATTCCAAGCCCCACTATGGAAATGAGTTCCCCTCAATAATTGGCTATAGAGGCATAACTATGTGAACCTCCCTTTTAGCCAATGTTTAACATTCATGGAAAGTTCTAATATGCATGTGAGCATCCTTGGAAATGGTTATCCAATAGTAGCCCAACCTCAGAATTTTATGGGATGTGGTATTCCCAATGGGGTGACCATTGCCTATCTTTTGATGCAAATTTCTTAGGATCTCTTTATCCTCTTTTATAGATACGCATCTAAGTTATATACCTTCATCCTATAGATAATTCTCTTTTGGATCATGAACTGAGTATTACTGAGCCTTAAATCTCTCTTCTTTTCTCTATTATATTCCAAGGTACAAGTTCATGTAAGTATTGAACTATATCTATATACCACTCACCTTTAGAAACTTATGATTCACATACCTCTTCAATATTTATTCAAGGATCAAGCTCAATCGTGAGTAAAACAATGCCTTACCCTTTGACAATTTTTGTAGGCCTAATTTCTATGTCAAACTCCTAAACTTTGGCCATCCACTTCCCTCAACATTCCCATAGCTCATTCTATGATAGGGTGAGTTTGACAATGGGGTTTGGGATAATATAAATGGTTTTATTCCTCAAAATGTAATGCCTAAATTTATTTACTACTTTAATAAGGGTAAATATATGTTTGTCAATCTTGGAGTATTTGAGCTCTTCATCCTGTCAGGAATCTAGAACATAAAGCTCTAATACCACTTATCAGGATCTAGGAGCACACTTGATTACCTTTGTATTAGCAGCTAAACACAGAATTTAACTAGAAGTAAATAGTAACTAGAATTCAAAAAAACACAGAATATTAGAGACAATACCCAATTGTATTAATACTCATCCAGAAGGAAATTACAATAAAGAAGTGCCACAGTCTTCTTACACCTCTGAGGCTTCCCACACCTCTAAGACTCTCAGTAATTCTCCCTCAAGAGTTCTCTCTCTCAATCATGGTCACAACAAACAACTCAAACATAGAGCTATTGTTCACCTCCAACCAGTCAGTATAAATACTACCAGTACACAAGTATGCAACGTACTCCAAGTAGATCTCACCTGATATTGCAACAACCTATAGATCAACTAACCTTACTTACCGCCATGTAGATCTCACCTGATCTTGCTATACCGTAGATCAACCTAGCCTTTCATACTTGCTGACTGAGATCATACACACCGATTCTACAGAACCGACACCATCACCCCTATGGATCTCTACCAGATCTTGCTCTCCCGTAGATCTACCTGATCATACACACTTGGCACTATGAGGAGCTAACCATGCTTTCTTCCCTCTAAAGGAGCTAACCTTGCTCTCTCTATCTAGCACACTTTACAATACAGCCCATGAGTCTATCATATAGATCCCATGCCAAACAATAATTAGACATTCAATTACAATAATTAGAAACCATAGCCAAAGACTAAAATTAGCCTTTAACATGCAAACAACTGGTTCGTTAACAAAATATCTGTGAAACTGACATTTCCAGAACCAGGCTGACTCCTGACTGATGTTACCAGCTTCGTAACTAGATATGACCGACATCGGTTAATCATGCTGATGTCAGTTTATTTATCTCTTAGCAACCTCCTCTAATGTTTGCATCAGTGAAGCTTTTAGCTACACAACTTAACAATCTCCCACTTGGAGATAAATAGTTGCACTTGTACCTATACCTGTACATCATCTAATCTATTTCCTGGCTTGTATCCCTCTTCAAGATCAATCTTGAAGACCAACTGCCACACATCCTATGGTGCACCACATGTCATCCAAGTAACCTACGACATCTGAACCTACATACCCATGTAGTGAAGTCCCTGACCCTGCATAACATTTATATCTTCTACTGGTCCCTCTTAGATACCTGAGAACCCACTGAACTGCTCTCCAGTGCTTCTTTCCCAAATTGGCTAAGAACTTGCTGACAACACCCACTACTGGGACAACAAAAGGTCTAGTACACATGTACTTAACCTCATCATGTGAATTTGGACCTTGTTTTGTGAACTATCCATCTGTAGGTGTGCAAATTGGTTCTGCATCCTACATAATGAACCTCACCACTACCTTATCCACACAATCATCTAGAGACAAAATCAACCTGTGACCTTTCATGTCTCTAGAAAAACTCATGCCAAAGAATTTTGTTGCTCCCAAATTCTTCATGACATACCACTAAACTAAATTTACCTTTAGCTCAGTAAAACCCTATATTTGTGACTCTACAACAAGCATAGACACTACATATAGTAATAGGATAATGCTACAATCATCATCCAACCTGATAAAGAAAACACAATGGTTACAATGACACTGACTAAAGCCATGCTTTGTCATACACCTGTCAAACCTGTACCACTATCCTGAAACTTCCTCAAGACCATATACCTTAGCCTTCCATCTCACGTGTCCATTTCCTCTCTTCTTTAACCAACGAATCCATTCATCTCTCAGTGCTTTCATATCAGTTGGCAACTCTACCAAATCTCCCATTTGGTTCTCCAAAGAATTCATGCCATGCTCCCACTATTTCTTGGATCTTACCTATTCTACAGTGAGCAACAAATATAAAAAAGGGGAATAATGAATTTGAGGATTACTTACCCTTTCAGTCCTCAACATGGGCATTTGAGACTCCTTGATAGCTTGTTATCTGCCCAAAATCTGTTCCAGTGATCGATGTCAGTCACCACCCAGTCTACATCTGACCAACATTGGTTCCATGTGACTGACCTGACTACCAATGCAAGTTCCCTGACCAATGTCAGTGTCCACTTGGTTGCCAATGCTAGTTCCCTGACCGACATCAGTCACCACCTACCCAACACCACCGACTTTGCCTATCTACACATGACCGACATTGGTGGCTGCCTGTTCGATGTCGATTACCCCTAACCAATGTTGATACCTATTTTTGCTTGTGAGTGATGACTTTTTACTCACGAGCTCACCTTGGATCAACACCCTGTCCAAACTACCCTACTCAGAGTTATTCAGTCCCATCCACTGAACTTTGTCCATCATCTCCTCCATAAACACCAAGGCTTTCCAAATCTTAAGTTTGTCAAACACATCTGACTTCCTCTTAAGAACATGCATCTCCTTCTTGATCATGTGACCAAGCTTAAAAAGCCACGTCTTCACAACAAAAGAAGAATCAGTAATACAAGCAGGTAGATAAATAATACTTGCTTTCTTACCACCAGCTAATTCAAGTGCATCCACTGTGAGAGTTCCTATGCATCTCTCATCACCCAACTTTTCTGAAGAAATTAGCCTCATCTTCAGAACTGGGACCTACATGACATCTTTCAACACCCATGTGTTGGCCATCTATAATTTCAGCCACACTTCCCCTTTGCCAATACTTTGAAAAGGTTCACCAACCCCTAAATAAATCTTTCCAAAGTCTCCATGAACCTTAACATGGAAAAATACTCTATTTGGGGCTGCATGGAAAGAGGCAACAAAATCTATAAACCAAGATTCTACTTTATCCAAGGAACATATAAGAACAACCAGTGCAATAATACCTGCAACACATGCTCCTTCATGCTGATCTTCTACCAACCAACAATCTTTCTTTACCTGCTTTTTCTTTCCATAACACCGTAATTAACCATTCTTGCTTTTGAATTCCTCCATTCTTAGCTTACTTTCTTCTGCCATTGTTATACTCCCACTCAATCAAAAACCCCTGAGAGTGCCCTATAATCAAACACAAACCTGCTCCCTACAACCTCGCTCTGATACCAACTATCAGAAATCTAGAACATAAAGCTTTGATACCACTTATCAGGATCTAGGAGCACACTTGATTACATTTGTATTAGCAACTAAACACAGAATTTAACCAGAAGTAAACAGTAACTAGAATTTAGAAAAACACAGAATATGAGAGACAATACCCATTTGTATTAATACTCATCTAAAAGGAAATTACAATAAATAAGTGCCACAATCTTCTTACACCTCTAAGGCTTCCCACACCTCTAGGAATCTCAGTAATTCTCCCTCAAGAGTTCTCTCTCTCAATCATGGTCACAACAAACAACTCAAACACAGAGCTGTTGTTCACCTCCAACCAGTCAGTATAAATACTACCAGTACACAAGTACACAACGTACTCCAAGTAGATCTCACCTGATCTTGCAACAACCTATAGATCAATTGACCTTACTTACCACCATGTAGATCTCACCTAATCTTGTTATACTATAGATCAACCTGGCCTTGCATACCTATCAACCGAGATCATACACACCAATTCTACAGAACTGACACCAACACCCCTGTAGATCTCTACTAGATCTTGCTCTCCTATAGATCTACCTGATCATACACACTTGGCACTATGGCACTATGAGGAGCTAACCATGCTCTCTTCCCTCTAAAGGAGCTAACCTTGCTCTCTCTATCTAGCACACTTTACAATATAGCCCATGAGTCTATCATATAGATCCCATGCCAAACAATAATTAGACATCCAATTACAATAATTAGAAACCACAGCCCAAGACTAAAATTAGCCTTTAACATGCAAAAACACCAGTTCGTTAACAAAATATACATGAAATTGACATTTTTGAAACCACACAGGCGATCGACATCGGTTGTTATCTGTCTGGAGATGGCCGTCATCGGCTGACTCCTGACCGATATCAACAGCTTCCTAACTAGATATGACTGATGTCGGTTGATCATGCCGACATCAGTTTCTTGAGCTCTTAGCAACCTCCTCTAATGTTTGCATCAGTGAAGCTTTTAGCTCCACAACTTAATAATCTCCCACTTGGAGATAAATAGCTGCACCTGTACTTATACCTGTACATCATCTAATCTATTTCCTAACTTGTATCCCTCTTCAAGATAAATCTTGAAGACCAACCACCACACATCATGTGGTGCACCACATGTCATCCAAGTAACCTGCCACATCTGAACCTACATACCCATGTAGTGAAGTCCCTAACCCTGCATAGCATGTATACCTGTTGCTGGTCCCTCTCAGATACCTGAGAACCCACTAAATTGCTCTTCAGTGCTTCTTTCCCAAATTGGCTATGAACTTGCTGAAAACACCCACTACTGGGGCAAAAATAGGTCTAGTACACATGTACTTAACCTCATCATGTGAATTGGGACCCTGTTCTATGAACTGTCCATCCATAGGTGTGTAAACTAGTTCTGCATCCTACATAATGAACCTCGCCACTACCTTATCCACACAATCATCCAGAGACAAAATCAACCTGTGACCTTCCACGTCTCTATAGAAACTCATGCCAAAGAATTTCACTACTCCCAAATTATTCATGACATACCACTAAACTAACTTTACCTTTAGCTCAGCAAAACCTTGCATGTGTGACCTTGCAACAAGCATACACACTACATATAGTAATAGGATAATGTTGCAATCATCATCCAGCCTGGTAAAGAAAACACAATGGTTACAATGACACTGACTAAAGCCATGCTTTGTCATACACCTGTCAAACCTGTACCACTATCTTATAGCTTCCTCAAGATCATATACCCTGGCCTTCTGTCTCACATGTCCATTCCCTCTCTTCTTTAACCAAGGAATCCATTCATATCTCAGAGCTTTTATACCAGCTGGCAACTCTACCAAATCTCCCATTTGGTTCTTCTCCAATGAATTCATGTCATGCTCCCACTGTTTCCTAGATCCTACCTACTCTGTAGTGAGCAACAAATATAAAGAAGGGGCATAACAAATTTGAGGCTTACTTAGCCTTTCATTCCTCCACATGGGTGTTTGAGACTCCTTGACAGCTTGTTATCCACCTAAAATCTATTCAAGTGACCAATGTCAGTCACCACCTAGTCTGTATCCGACCGATGTCAGTTCCATGTGACTGACCCGACTACCAACATTAGTTCCCTGACTGACGTCGGTGTCCACCTGGTCATCGACGCTAGTTTCATGACCAACATCGGTTGCACCTACCCGACACCATCGAGTTTTCCTATCTGCACATGACCAACATCGATGGCTACCTATTCAACATCAGTTACTCCTAACCAATGTCAGTACCTATGTTTACCTGTGAGTGATGAATTTTTACCCGTAAGCTCACCTTGGATTAACACCATGTCCAAGCTAACCTGCTCAGAGTTATTCAATCCAATCCACTGATCTCTGTCCATCATCTCCTCCATAAACACCAAGGCTTTCCAATTCTTAAGTTTTTCAAACACATCTGACTTCCTCTTAAGAACATGCATCTCCTTCTTGATCATGTGACCAAGATTACAAAGCCACGTCTTCACAACTAGAGAAGAATCAGTAATACAAGCAGGTAGATAAAGAGTACCTACTTTCTTACCACTAGCTAATTCAAGTGAATCCACTGGGAGAGTTCCTATACATCTCTCATCACCCAACTTTCTTGAAGAAATTAGCCTCATCTTTAGAACTGGGACCTGCATGACATCCTTCAACACCCATGTGTTGGCCGTTTGCAATTTTAGCTGCACTTTCCCTTTTCCAATACTTTGACAAGGCTCACTAACCCCTAAATAAATCTTGCCAAAGTATCCATGGACATTAACATGGAAAAATACTCTATTTAGGGCTGCATAGAAAGAGGCAATAGAATCTATAAACCAAGATTCTACTTTATCCAAGGAACATATAAGAATAACCAGTGCAATAATACCTGCAACACATGCTCCTTCAAGCTGATCTTCTACCAACTAGCAATCTTTTTTTACCTGCTCTTTCTTTCCATAACACCGTAATTGGCCATTATTGATTTTGAATTCCTCCATTCTTAGCTTACTTTGTTCTACCATTGATATACTCCCACTCAATTAGAAACCCCTGAGAGTGCCCTATAATCAAACACAAACCTGATCCCTGTAACCTTGCTCTGATACCAACTGTCAGGAATCTAGAACATAAAGCTCTGATACCACTTATCAGGATCTAGAAGCACACTTGATTACCTTTGTATTAGCAACTAAACATAGAATTTAACCAGAAGTAAAGAGTAACTATAATTCAGAAAAACATAGAATATGAGAGACAATACCCAATTATATTAATACTCATCTAGAAGGAAATTACAATAAAGAAGTGCCACAGTCTTCTTACACCTCTAAGGCTTCCCACACCTCTAGGACTCTCAGTAATTCTCCATCAAGAGTTCTCTCTCTCAATCATGATCAAAACAAACAACTCAAACACAGAGCTGTTGTTCACCTCCAACCAGTCAGTATAAATATTGCCAGTACACAAGTACATGACGTACTCCAAGTAGATCTCACTTGATCTTGCAATAACCTACAGATCAACTGACCTTACTTAACACCATGTAGATCTCACCTGATCTTGCTATACCACAGATCAACCTGGCCTTGCACACTTGCTGACTGAGATCATACACACTGATTCTATAGAACCAACACCAGCACCCCTATGGATCTCTACCAGATCTTGCTCTCCCACAGATCTACCTGATCATACACACTTGGCACTATGGCACTATGAGGAGCTAACCATGCTCTCTTCCCTCTGAAGGAGCTAACCTTGCTCTCTCTATCTAGCACACTTTAAAATACAGCCCATGAGTCTATCATATAGATCCCATGCCAAACAGTAATTAGACATCCAATTACAATAATTAGAAATTGCAGCCTAAGACTAAAATTAGACTTTAACATGCAAACAACTGGTTTGTTAACAAACTGTCTATGAAACCGATAGTTTTAAAACCACATAGGCGATCGATGTCGGTCACTGTCTGTCTGGAGATGACCGACATCGGCTGACTCTTGACCGATGTCGGTAGCTTTGTAATTGGATATGACTGACATCAGTTGATCATGCTGATATCAGTTTCTTTAGCTCTTAGTAACCTCCTCCAATGTTTGCATTAGTGAAGCTTTTAGCTCCATAACCTAACACATCCTTTATATTTGTACTCATGAAGGAAATTAGATGTTCTATCTCACCCTTCTTCTATGTGATCATTGCAGTAATTGTGTGTTCATAAGTAAAGGAGTATAAATAGAAATATTTTTTAAAGTTTAGATTGATTGAAAATAGAGCTTGTGATATTGTATCCTTGATGTCTTGAAAAGACATTTTGGCTTCAATTGTACATTCTATCTTGGTATTTTACTTGATCATGACATTTAGAGGATTTTAAATCTCAACAAACACTAAGATGAACTTCCTTATGAAGTTGATCTTTCCCAATAATTAATTTAGTTCCTTTTTGTTGTTTGTTGGTTGAACATTTGAAATTTCTTAGATTTTATCTAGATCGATGGTGATCCCATATTTAGTGATGATGTGCCCCAACAATTTACCTTCAGTAACTTTGAATATTCTTTTCTTTTGATTTAATGAAATGCCAAATCTTCTATACCACTAATATATACACTATAGGTGAGCTATATGGCCCTTTCTATCCTTTGAAAATACTATGAGATCATCCATATAAATAATAATACATTTTCCAATCAATACTTTGAAGGCATGATCTATGGCACATTGAAAGGTATCTTCGACATTTATTTTACCAAATGGAATCCCTTTATACACATAATTTCCCCATTTTATGGTAAACATAATCTTCATCTAATCTTTAGCTTGTACTAGTACTTTATTTTAACCTAAAAATCCATCTATAAATGACATCATTTTAGAACCACTTACAATTTGTATTACCTCATCTAGTATCAACAAGGGATAGTTATCCTTTTCAAAATATTTGTTTAAACTCTTGAAATCCATGCATAGTCTAATTTCACCATTCTTCTTCATTACTGGGACTAGATTATCCACCTATGTGGAGTGTTATAAAGACAATTTCATCACTTAATAAATTCTCCACTTCTTTCTAAATAAGAGGCTCCAAGATAGGATTCACAGGTCTTCACCTCTATATAAAGGTGTTATGGTCTTGCTTGAGAGGAATGGTATGAGTGATGACCTGGGGGTCATACACATTTAAATTATCATATGTCTAGGTGATAAAATCCCTGTACTAAGAGATTACATCCCTCATTAACTACCTTTACTCAAGAGTGAAACTAAGATCAATATTAACATAGTATAAATTATGCTCATCCCCTAGATTTTATTTCTTAAAGTCTAATTCATTAACGGTGGGCTACCTGAGTTAGTATGTCTAAGGGTCCAAGTCAAAAGGCCTTTCCAAGGAGACTAAGCTGACTGGTATTTAATTTTATTTAAGCTAGATAATTCCTTCTCTATTTGTTTCCTCTTGACAAAGGTGACTGAAATCCTTGTTATCAGTGATTTAGGACTTAAAATACCCTGAATTAGTCAAGAACTAGATAATCTATTGATCATCACTAAAGACCTAAAAAAATTCTACATTATTTGGAACAGAGGGATATGGAACCAACTTAATTGAAAATCTCTTTACCTAAGATTCATGTAATGGCTCAAGATTAGTAGAAGATGTGGCTAGTTAAATGGTGGCCTAATTTTAATCTCTTGGTAGTGCTACTATGTTGAAATATTCAAAGATTTTGATTAAATCCCATGCTCTATACTTATACCTCTTTAAATAAGATAATTTGCACTAGTATTTATTTCTTATTTGATGAACTACCAACTCTAATTCCCCAAATAATTTTATCTATTTTACGTCATTCTTTAGTGCAAACTATAGTCCTAAGAGTAGAACCTCATACTCAAATATGTTATTTGTATAAGGAAACTACAATCTATAGGCAATTAAAAACATCTTAACTTGGGGATTAATTATCTCAATTCCCACACTTGATCCTTGTTTGGACTTGGCTCCATCAAAATTCATTTTTCATAACTAGTATGAACCTTTAGGTTCCATGTTTTACACTGATTGAAAAAGTATAAATGCCCAATAATGGAGAATCATACTTTACCTCTTTGTTCTTAACATTGTACTCAGTGATGGGATATTTCATCCTAGGCTCTCTATCAATTTTGATCTAATTTTAAACTCCTCTCCAAGGTAGCCAAATGTGTGAGAAGTCTTTAGAAAGATATCCATTAAGCATTTGGAATAGTCTCTACTTAAGAATAATCTTTAGCCTTCTAGTATGTCTAATACCAAGATGTTGATTGTCAACTAGACTCTTGGATTTGATGCTACTTAAATGTGTACAACATTTATTTCTCCCACTATTGGCACTATCATATTACCTAACTAAGACTAATCTTTTTTGAATAACTTGGAGTAAAACCAAGATTCTTACATATGGAAGTAGGCATAATAGTTGTAGAAGCCCAAGAATCAACCAAATAATTATGGATATTCATATTGAATGTTCTAATTATCAACAATAATAGAGGTACTTCAGGGTTTTTCTTATAGATGACATTAGTATCATCCATTTTCACTTCTTTCATTCTATCTAAAGTTTTCCTAACTTTCTCCATAAGGGCCTTTTGTAGACACTAAAATTGTGTCTATCCCTTGGTCATCTTCCCCCCTTGGTCCACTTCTATGCATTCCTAACACACTTATTAATTTAAAATAATAACTTATTTTGAATTAATAACAGCCCTTTGACACATCACCCTTGACACCTCACCCCACCTTGGATACCTCTCCTTGGATGCCTCCCATCACCCTATGACCAATTTATGACCTATTTCAACCCCCCTCATGCTTATTTAATCCACCTTCAACCGTTTTCCCATGCCCAATTGACCATGGCAGTTGGAAGAACGGGCAAAAGGCTAATTTTAGCCCTTTTTCCGTTATTCTATCTGCCGACGTCAGTTACAGTTGGTCAACGCAGGTGGGATCACTGATGTTGGTGGCTTAAAACCAACTTGCAGGCTGAATCAATGGATCCTTTTCACCCAAATTCAAAAATCCTCTTGCACCTGGACTTCGACCTCTCTCCCAGACGCACACTAAGCATCACAGGTTACAGGGACTCTGCATTAGTCACTCTACCTCTTTGCAGGGAGTCTTCTACATCAGCAACAATCATTCACTCCTTTAGTTCTTCAGTGAACAAGAGCTAAGTATTCTCCTTTTATGTCATTTCAGTAGCTTAGGATGTATTTGTAATCAGTTTCTTCTTACTACTTCCAAGCAATATTATCAACCAGACAAACCCTGACTTTCAACTAGACCAGACCTGACTAAACTTCTTCCCAGAGAGGCTGAGAGGCCTTTCTCCTACCCTTACCTCTTTTCTGACAACATATCCCCTACCTTAATCCTTCCTAAAGACTCTATCTACTATCTTACCACCCTACATAGACTCTCAGACTACCACAAACCATTCCATCGACCAGAGACTCATCTAGAACTCATCCAAAGCCTTGTTGCCCTGACCGACACTGGCCACTAGGCCCATTGCCTCCACCGACGTCAGTAGACTAACTGACACTGGTTCCCTTTGACCAACTGATGTCGGCAGACTAACCGACATCAGTGACTGTGGTAGACCGATAGCAGATAGTAGGTATGCATTATCTAATTTCCTCTTTGCTAGTCATTTGGCATTTCTTTATTTATGACACTTTTACTTATTAACAGTGGATTGTCACCCCTCGAGGAAGTCTTTGCACTCCTAGAATCAAGCTTTGCTTGGCAGTCCACCTTATCTCTATTTAACAATCTCTATGTTTGAGTCTCTTTCTTCTATAGGTGTCATCCTCCACAGCCAAAGAGGAGTCCCTTCAACGTCTGGATAATGGTGCACAAAATTCATCCAGGTACGTACAAACCCTAGACCATTTATCTTATTTTCTTACTTCCTTTGAATGTAGGAAAACAAAAATAGTTTGAAACATTCTGGCACGTCGGGTGGGACCCTAGGATTTTTCCTTGGGTTCATCCTTTTCTTCTTAAACAAACTTTTCATGTAGGTGCATTATGTCTCTTCTTGCATCTTTTTCTTCAATCTCTTCCAAAAGACATCATTAGCAAACTTACAAAGAATCCTTCTTTTTCTTTCTTTCCTGCATCTAGAGTAGTGAATTTCATACTCTTCAACCCTTTCTCAACTTGTTTTCATCCAAACACATATTTCAATTTGGGCTTAAAATATATTGCATTTCATTTCTGCCTGAATGCATACTTAGCTCTCACATCTAGTAACTTAAAATGCATTATGAATAAAGCGTAGCCCACTTATGTTATACAACCTGACCACTATCACAAATCTAAACATCTAAACATACCTAAGACAAGGTCCGACTAGGATTTTATCACCGAGCAGATACCTTACCCTTCCTGGCAATCCCACTTAGACTTCACTACCAAGGGGAGAGCCCACTCTGTTCTCTGGTAGAGTATAAACTCTAGGGGAAGTATATATTGGCTAAGTGACCTAGCTTATCTCTGGGCTCGTGAAGTGAGGGGAGCTTGCTCCTTAGCACCAGGCCACGTATAGAACCTAATACAGACCTTGAGCATCGAAACTAACCTAAAACCAACCTTAGATTGCCTCTTTTATGACCCATTCTAAAAGTCAACTTCTCAAACACACTCTAAGGCATAAGCCAACAAGACTCTAAAACTTATTCTTAGGAATTAATGTTAGAGTTTGCTTGTCTTCATCTTCTTTTCTACCTTCATCTGATTTTTTGAGTTGGTGAGGTCACACTCTGAGATCTGAAAACAACTCAGACTTTCTTCTTTCTTAAAAAAACTTTTGGTTTTTGGAAACACACAGTAATCGACATCGGTTTTTTCCACCGACATCGGCAACCTGTTTTCACCAACATCGATTATCTGACTGACGTTGGCCACTTTTTTTCCATCGACATCACTTTTTCTGCTGACGTCGGTCACTGTCAACAACTTTTTTCCAAAACAACAACCTTAAAACCTGACCCTTTTTTTGCCAAAACCACATTCTAAGTTTCTGAAACTGAAAAAAAACACATAGTTTCTAGAACCTGACCCTTTTTGCCTTGGATGGTTTTGACACATAGTCAAACCAAAACTCTTGTTGACCACTCAAGACAACAATCACTTTTGCCTTCGTCTTTCACATCAAGTCCTCTAATGGAGTATCATTCAGAGACCAAACGAACTCCTACCCAACCAACTCCCAATCAACCCTCAATTGTCCCTGAAGGGGACCAAAACTTTGAGAGACTCCTTGACCACAATGCCAAGGCTCTCCAACACTTTCTCACAAGCAACCAAATGTGAGACCTTTCAAGTGAAGTAGCGATGACATCAACACCATCCGCTACCCAGCCTTTTATGACTTAGGCAATTTCCTCGACTAGTCACATCACCATGGCCAATACACAAAGTTTGGCCTCCCCATCTATTTTTGGACCGACCTCCATCAGGGTTTCATTACCCCCTCAACCACATGCAATTCAACCAAGTTCTACATCATACCAAAACTTGATTATCTTGACTCCACATACTCTTGCGCTTATAAATGCAGGAGTGTCTACCTCCCCTTTTGCCAATGCCACCATGTAACCACCTTTGGTGGTATCTAGTCAACTTATGCCTTCTACCTTCATGACACAACCACCCTTGGTTTCCACTTCTATCCCTATGACTAGTCATCAATATGTTGCGCCTATACAAGTGTAACCAACTACGTCATATTCCCCTCCTAACACCTTCCAGGTACCTTACAACCTAGGGGGTGTCCCACCTACAAATCTATTAACTGGTCTAATCAAGATGTTGATGGATAAGATGCCTAATCTTGAGACATCCATTTGTGGTTCAAGCAATGTTCTTTCATATGAACAAGTCTGCAATGAACCCATACACCCTTCTATCCCAATCTGACCCTATCCTAGTCAATGGGAACTTCCCAAGTTTACTCACTTCCAGAGTAAGGAAGACCCACAGCAACATCTACAAGCATTTAGACATGCTTGTTATCTTATGGCACATGATGATGCATTGTTACAATGCACATTTCCCATGTCACTTTCTTGCCCTGCCCTCGATTGGTATAGCTCCCTTGCCAGTCACTCTATCTTTTCATTCACTCAGCTAGCCCAATTTTTCCTTGACCACTTGTCAATCAATATCACCAAAAAGGTCTCAATCACGGACCTATACTCTATCAGAAAATTCAACAATGAATCGATAGCTGACTTCATCAACTATTGGAGAGGTTAGATTAACCAACTCTCCTTCTCCTCACCTCAAACTGAGCTCATTGAGCTCTTTTCTAGAGCATGTGCCAAGCACATCTCACCTACTTTGTGGGTTCAGACATTCCTCACATTTGACAAAGATTTCACGATGGCCGAAAGCTTGAACTCTACACGGTCGAAGAGGACAAGGTCAAATTGTGAAATAACAACGCAAAATCCAATGACCCTTCTTCATCCAAACCTTCTTCTTCCCACTTCAAACCCAAGGGAGTGGCTAATGTTGTGGTCTTTAGATCACCATCTTCAATAACAACTAACCAATCTCAACCTTCCACATCTCAAAGCATCACCAAATAATTCCAACAACGGTATATACAGTGACAGTATACTCCTATAGGAGAATCATACACTTCCATGTTGGAAAAACTTGTCAAGCAGGGGGTCCTCAATCTCCCTCAAATTTGACCACCCCAATTTAACCCCTCAACACCTATCCCTGCATGGTATAGGGAAAATAACTTCTGTCATTATCATCGTGTCTAAGGCCATGACACAAACAACTGCAAAACCTTCAAAAACATTGTCCAAGACATGCTAGACAAGGGTGATCTTGTCTTGGACAACCCAAATGTGCCACCCAATCAAAGCATCGACATCTTCAAACAACCATTCCCTAATCATCCCCCTAACCAAAACAATGTTCAGACCATGATCAATGACTCCCAAGAGCATAATATATGCATAGTCAACACGGTCTCTCCTCTTATGTCTAACCAACCTCTCTCACAGTCTAAAGAGGTTAATCAACCTACTTGTCCACCACGCGTAGAGGAGCCTTCCTCTCTTATTTGTCCTCCGCCAATGGGGGATAGTCCTCCAGCCACACCTCTTTCACATGTGGGAGAATCTACCTTGACCTCTCACATATTGGAGGATGCCTTGATGACACCAACGTCAACTACCTCACCCTCATCCTTCTTATCATCAATGGGGGATCATACTTTTTCTGCTCCTCGACCACACGAGGAAGCCATTATCATCCCTACGCTCTTTCCACCTAAAGAGCCACATTATCCAATTCCTTCTCCACCGAGAGAAGAACTTATCACTTCACCAACTTCGACCAAAGAATATTTGGTGACGATTCTCTCACAATCACCTCAATCTTTTAAATGATCGACTATAAAACCTCACACAAACTTCATCTGGGTACGTACAAACCCCTGACCATTACTTCTAGTTTCTTACTTCCTTTGAATGTAGAAAAGCAAAAATAGTTTGAATCATTCTACTCCTAAACCACATGAGAAAACCATGACCATCTCTGTGCTCTCTCTGACTAAAGATCCAATCTATTCTCCACCAAGAGAGGAACTTATCACTTCACCTACTTCAACCAAAGAAGATTCGGTGACGACTCTCTCACAATCACCTCAATCTTTTAAATGATTGACTATAAAACCTCATGCAACCTCATCCAAACCCTTGCAATCATCTACCATGGTAAAATAGGTTAAATCCCTCGGTGTGCGCCCTACATCCAACCTCACTCACCCACAAGTGACGGTAGACTTAAACCTTGCCCCACACAATAGTAGTCCTCACACTAAACCAAAGAAGGCTACTAAACCTCATCGAAGAACTCCTCCCCCAACTTCTCCATTACCATCCATCTTGGGTCCACATCCATCTACTTTGGTAGGATTGCTCCCACATCCAACACCTCTCAATAAGAACATGCCATCTCCACATGTAGCCATACCGCCAACTAAAAAGGTGACACGGCAAACCCTCCAAACAACTCCTAAACATAAATTATCAAATTCTACTACAACAAAGAGTGCCGACCCATTAAAGGGTTCTTATGCTTTGATATTATGTTGATTATTGCAGTCATCTAGCATCATCCTCCCACCTATCAAGCCTTACCAACCTCTCAGACCAAAACCACCTTCGTTCGATGACACTAAAATTTGTTGGTATCATCGCACACCGAGGCATGACACTAAGTGTTGTTGCACCCTTAAGGCTGTCATCCGTCAACATTTGGCAAAGGACACCCCTCATGTTGAGGCCTCTTCTGACCACATTTTTGGCCAACATTCAACACCATCACATGTCTCTCAAACCTCATCACCCAAATCAAGATCCCCATACAAGACTATGGCCCCTCAACCACCTCCTCAACCTTTATTTAAAATCAACACAATCAATGTGGCCACTAGGCCCTAAACTGTGAAGAATAAAGGAACAGACCAGACTTCTACACCTTTGACATATCCATTATTCATCAAGACCTCTCAACCAACACAACCTGAGATTTTTATCTTGGACATGTCTCGACCATCATCACTGAGGGAAATTCCTCCTAACCTCACTAGTCCACATGACGCTTGGTATAAGTGACTCATGGACTACTTGACATATTCTATCATCCCTCCCAAACTCTCTAGCAATAGATGGTGAGATTTTATCAAGAACACTGCCCACTACACCATGCTAGGGGGACTTCTTTACAAGCGATGTTTCGATGGCCTCCTTATCCAATGCTAACAATAAACCTTGACCAAACATCAACCTCAACCAAGCATAGACCAAACACCAAACATCGACCAAGTCTTGACCAAGCCTCAACCAAGCATTGACCAAGTCTTGACCAAACATCAACCCCAATCAAGCATCGACCAAACATCGACCTCAACCAAACATTGACCAAACATCGACCTCAACCAAGCCTTGACCAAACATCGACCTCAGCCAAGCCTTGACTAAGCATCGACCAAGCATCAACCAAACATCAACCAACCAAGCATCGACCAAACCTTGACCAAACATCGACCCCAACCAAGCATCAACTAAGCATCAACCAACTTCTTACTCATCTCCAACATATGACCAATTTGGAACAAAGCAAATGGGGCAAGTTTTCTCCTAATTGACTCAGACCTTGCATCATGACACACAAGCATGGATTAGGGACTTATCAAAACTTGAGCCCCTTTATGCCTTGCATCTTTGACCAGTATATTATTAGTCAAGTAATTATTCACTTGACATTTAACTTGAGCTTGATCCCTTGAGAAATCCCCATCATCATCATTCCTATTCCTCTCAACCCTCAACCCTACAAACATCATTCAACCCTTTTGTCAAGCATAAATGCTTTGTCCTAATAAAAGGGAAACCCTCTAAACCTCTATAGTCAAGTCCATGACCAAAATTTTGGTCAATATATATATATATATATATATATATATATATATATATATATATATATATATATATATATATATATATAATTGGGATGCCTATCTCACAAGGTCATAAACTCTAAATGTAGACTTCTCCCTCAAAGGACATCTGCATAATTGTTGTAATTGATAGATTGCTCCCTCAAAGGATAGCTATTCAAAGACATTTAAACATACACAACAGAATATAGACCACTCCCTTGAAGGATGGCTATGCCTAAATATTACTATAAACAACATTATCTCAGAAGCTTCCTACATCGATCAGCTTCACAACATGACCACAAAGCAAAATGACATCCCCATGTAAACTTCTCGCATTGATCAGTCTACCAAAAAAAACTGATTGACAAAACTATTAAGTCATGGACTTGTCTATAGTCATTCTCAGGGTCACCTATAAAAGGGGCAAAGTTGTTCCTACCAAAAAAGGTTCCCCCATCTATCCATATCACATAATCACCCCTATCACCCCAACATACTCAAGGGATTTCAATCTCACTTAACGTCAAGTGATTCGATTACTTCTCTAACACAACCAATGGTCAACGACGTAATGCATGAATGGGGCTTTTGTTTCTAAAAACCCCTACCTATGCCATCATTATGGTCCTTGTCAATGAAAGAGAAACGTGCCTTTCACTTCTTGTACATCTTGGTCACACTTTCAACCAAATCATTTACCAACCAAACCCTTTTTCAGACCACTAACGTTCTCATAGCCTATTCATACTAGTTTCTATGGACACCAATACACATGGAAACTATCAACCACAATTTATGTTAAGCATAAACCATTACTTGTTGAAGCATAAATTGACTCATTTCATTTTTAGCATACACCCATCACCAATATGGAAACTTGCTAGGGATGAAAGACCACTCAACCAATGTTACAGAATACACCATCACACAATATGGAAAAGGCTATAACATCATCATGACCAAACCAACTATCGACCAACCTATCAACCAGTCTAAACTACATTGGTCTGAGGCCCTTCCAACAAGGGCTATGTAGGTAGCACTCAGATGACATGACATCTTCTGGGGTTAGCTCAGCCACATCCATTTGTTTGTCTACTTGATGGACAAACCCTTTTGACATTTAACCATGACCAAAACCAATTATCAACTATTTTGAATCTTCATCTAAACTACATTGGTCTGAGGCCCTTCCAACATGGGCTATGTAGGCAGCACTCAGATGGCATGACGTCTTCTAGGGTTAGCTTAGCCACATCCGTTTGTTCATCTACCTGATGGACAAACCATTTTACCTTTAACCATGACTTAACCTAGTCAAGACCCAATCCATAACCAAACCTCTTCTTCCCTTTTTGGGAGAACTACATTGGCCTGAGGCCCTTCCAACAAGGGCTATGTAGTCAACACTTAGTTGACATGGCATCTTCTGAGGTTAGCTCAGCCATTCCTTCATCCTTTCATCTAATGGACCAACTATATATCTCAACTTGACTCGACCAATGACCATGGAGATTGCGACTATCTCCTCCGACCACGACCACTTCCAAGACAACTTTGCCTTGGTTGTTTTTGCATGTATGCTACCTCACAGATGGTTAGCAAAATTGTCTGCATCCCATTTTGACCCTCACAAGTATTGGATTGCAAGCAAGTTGATCCCCACTACTTGTGACATTTTCATGTTTTCTAGGAGCACTTCCTGAGCTTGGGATACTTGGAACATGAGGACCATTGGAGCTTTAGCTTGGATTGAATAACCCAATCAGCTACGACTAAATGTTGGGGCTCGGTTATTTTGATTTTGGCACTCCTTGAACTTTGACCTATGACAATTTGACCTAACCATCTCATGAAGTGGTATGCATGCAATCTCAACTTTTGCAGTGTTCACACCTTAAACTTCACCATATCCATCCACTATCTATCAAATCATCACCCGATTCCAGGTTCCCTTCCCTCGACTCCCGCTTTGAGGGGGGAATACCTCATCCCATAATCAGGGCAACCAACATTCATTTTTGTCCTGCAATTCGTCAAAATAACCAATAGGATGAAAAATACCTCATCCCATACCTGGGGCAACATCAACTCTTATTTTTGTCTTGTAGTTCATTAGAACAACCAACAGGACAAAAAAAGACCCTATCCCATACCTGGGGCAACATCAACTCCTATTTTTGTCTTGCAGTTCATCAAAACAACCAATAAGACAAAAAGGGGCAAACGTAGACACTGAAATCATGTCTATCCCTTGGTCATCTTCCCCACTTGGTCCCCTTGGTCCACTTCTACACATTCCTAACACACTTATTAATTTAAAATAATAACTTATTTTGAATTAATAACACCCCTTTGACACATCACCCTTGACACCTCACCCCACCTTAGATACCTCTCCTTGGATGCCTCCCATCATGTTATGACCTATTTCAACCCCCCTCATGCTTATTTAATCCACATTCAACCATTTTCCCATGACCAATTGACCCTAGAAATTGGAAGAATGGGCAAAAGGCTAATTTTAGCCCTTTTTCCATTATTCTATCTGCCGACATCGGTTATAGTCGGCCGATGCTAGTGGGATCACTGATGTCAGTGGCTTAAAACCAAATTTTAGGCCAAATCAATGGATCCTCTTCCCTCGAATGCAAAAATCCTCTTGCACCCAGACTTCGACCTCTCTCTCTCTCTCTCCCAAACGCACACTAAGCATCACAAGTTACAGGAACTCTGCATTAGTCACTCTACCTCTTTGCAGGGAGTCTTCTACATCAGCAACAAGCATTCACTCCTCTGGTTATTCAATGAAAAAGAGCTAATTATTCTCCTTTTATGTCATTTTAGTAGCTTAGGATGTATTTGTAATCAGTTTCTTCTTACTACTTCCAAGCAATATTATCAACCAGACAAACCCTAACTTTCAACTAGACCAGACCTGACTAAACTTCTTCCTAGAGAGGATGAGAGGCCTTTCTCCTACACTTAACCCTTTTATAACAACATATCCCCTACCTTAGTCCTTCCTAAGGACTCTATCTACTGTCTTACCACCCTGCACAAACTCTCAGACTACCACAGACCATTCCATCGACCAGAGACTCGTCCAGAACTCATCCAAAGCCTTGTTGCCCTGATCGACACTAGCCACCAGGCCCATTACCTCCACCAATTTCAATAGACTAACCGACATCGGTGCCCTTTGACCAACTAACATCGGTAGACTAATCGATGTCGGCGATTGTGGCAGACCGACAACAGACAGCAAGTATGCATTATCTAATTTCCTCTTTGCTAGTCATTTGTCATTTCTTTATTTCTGACACTTTTACTTATTAACAGTGGATTTTCATCCCTTGAGGAAGTCTTTGCACTCCTGGGATTGAGCTTTGCTTGGCAGTCCACCTTATCTCTATCTAACAATCTCTGTGTTTGAGTCTCTTTCTTCTACACGTGTCATCCTCCACAGCCAAAGAGGAGTCCCTTCAACGTCTGGATAACGGTGCATAAACTTCATCCAGGTACGTACAAACCCTAGACCATTTATCTTAGTTTCTTACTTCCTTTGAATGTAGAAAAGCAAAAATAGTTTGAAACACCTTTCTAGTGATATACTTATATAGTAGCTCTGTTTGTTCAGTGATTTGGGCCAACTTGTCAAGTGTGATATTTTCCTTGATTTTATTCATATATTTTAATGATGTTATACCCTCTATATTTTCTTTGTTATTCCTTTTTTGGAAGTGGATCATTACCTTTTATAGGGGGTGGAATTGTTATAGTGTTTGGAGGAGTCAATGTGGTTAAAGGATGTTTGTTCCTCAAATTATATGCACCTCTCTAGAATTGATGGAAAGCATGAACTTCTTCTGAATTATCTTCTGGTTCATTTTCATCTTTTCTTTGGAAGAGAAATTCATGAATCTCAAAGAACATGGTGGTGTTAGTAAATCCCAAGTCTTGATGAGATTCTGATGGATTATTTATCTGATCTTACCTGGTCACTTCCCTTTGAAAGATATCAAATGTAGTAAAAAACTCAACATAATCAAGTTCACTATGTTGGGGTGTATTATGTATCCTTCACCAATTAGGTAGATATATTTTAGCAATGTTGGTTTCTAGAAGTCTAGTAGATTCCTCCATATTACTCATGCTCCTATTAAATGGCCTATTATATCTCAAGAACTCAATGTTCTAGTTACCAATCTGGGTATTTATACTACCTAATTTTTGTTGCATGTCCAAAAAATCATTACTCAATTTTTGAAAAATATTTTGGATAGAATCTAATTCATCTTTTGTATAATCTACACCTTATAGAATAGCTATGGGAAGCATAATTACCTACTAGTTCTTGTTGTAACTACTATCTATCACATGATTATTTAGATAACCAAAATTTGGTTGTATTTTTGTGTCAATAGAGGAAATGTGTAAATCTAATTATAATTGTATGCTAGAACATTTTTATTCATGTGTGGTATTAGGTTGAGTGTTGGGATTCTATTATTGAGGTTAGGTATCCCAATTGTCTACATATTGAGCTATCTATCAATGATAATGGCTTCTTTGAATGCTAATACCAAGGTATTCGTAGTAGGTGCTCTTCTCAAGAACATGGTAGTAATAATTTTTAATGCATTTTTTACATCTCCAGTGATAATGCCAATTGTGGTTTTTACCCATGGGTCAACCAATTATACATCTTTTACCATCTTGCATTGAAAGCATGGATGGGCTCATTGTGTTCTCTCTTCATGATGGTGAAGTATTTAAATATCAATCTAGGATTGGTGAACTATCTAAACTACACAAGAAAATCCATTTGACAATCCTCCCAATTGGCGATGAATTTTTTTATTAGATTCAAATACCAATCATAAGTAGCATCCATTAAAGTAAAAGGTAATAACTAACATGAAACATCCTCATAAACTACATTCATTAATCTTATGGAAGCTTTAACATATTTAATATGCTCTTCTGCAGTCCTTGGCCCTAAAGGAGAAAAGGATGGTAGATATTTTTTAAGGTTTTGGGGTAGATCATGCAAGTCCCCTAGGATGGTAATGATAGATCCAACTAACCAGGGTTGTTACTAGGATTTTTGTTGATTATAAATCAAAGGGTTCCTTACAGGTGAAGGGTGCCTTAGTGCAGGTGGGCTGTTCTAAACTAGAGCTTTTGGCACAACTCTAGGTCTTCTATAGCTTGTTATGGGTGATACTAATAAACCATCCTAGGAATCATATCTAGTCACTCTCCTAGGTGACTCTAGTGAAACTCTATGTAAGGACTAACCTCTATTACTGGTTAGAAATTTGGGCCCTCCTTATAGCGCTATTGAAACTATTGATGTGGGTTTTATGCACACCACAATCATAATGAGGTAGACTTTAATGTTTTAGGATCTCAATGGAATAAAACTCCACTGTAGGGCATAAGTTGTAGGAATGTGTTCTTTTACAACCTATTGATGAAATAGATGGTAAATTATGGAAGTTTTTAATAAGGTTTTCTAGATGGAGGCATGGTTTATTAACAAAGTGAATCCCTAGGTGAGTTGTATGGGTGGATTGATTTTATTTTAGAGTGGGTAAATCTCAATAAAAAAACACAAAAAGAGGGTAAGGTATGGTATAAAATGAATCCATTTGAGTCTTTGGAATTAATTCCTTGATTTTTTTCTAGACAAACATGTGTTTCCTTAAAACTAGTGCCTACTACTAGCAGTAATTACACACTAATAACCAGACATGATTAAAGAGTATAAGGAAATTGGGTTGGATGAAGTCCAATAGCCTTAGATAAATGTTATTCCTATCAGGTTAGTTGTTACACACCCTTCAATTAGGATATTATGGCTTGAGCTAATGGATTATTTAAGGTAGCTATAACAGACACTCAGAAAACTACACCAAGAAAACACAAGTGCACATCTAAAAATATGTCTAAATATAACTTAAATATTTTAATCAACTCATTTACAATTATTTAAAAATATTAACATCTAATATTTTTAAATTATTCAAGAATCTATTCATAACATTATCACACTAAAGATTTATTGAAGGAAACAACCATAAAAAAGAATAACTAACAACACAAAATTGGAAAGAAAATACTCAGACACTTCGCTTGATGACCAAAATGGCTCCTACACTATATTCTAAAAATATATAACCTAAAAAAAAAAGTGGGTGGTAAATTATATATGTATAACTTGGGGAGGGGTCAGCTTATCCTCCACATCTATGCATGATTGTTACATATGGAAATTGAAATATGTAGTTTTAACTGTGGTCAAAACTATTTAAGCTAAAAAGCTATAAATAGACAAATTGCATTTACAAACCAAAAAATCAATGTGTGCATGAGAAAATACAAGATCAATTTGAAAATTAATTGTCTATTTTATAATAAATCTAAATACAAGTTTTTTTAGGAGTAGCACATGCATATGGCCAAGTTGCATTGGCCAAAGTCAGAGTAGAAACTTAAGACATAACTCCACTACTAGAAGCTTGCATGATTTGGATTCCTCTAATTTATCCTCCTCATATAAATCATCTACCAGGTCCTTGATGATGACTTCATCTATTCCTAATTGTTGCAACCTCAAAGGTGGAATGGGTAAGCCTTGAGATGTTTACATTATGGGTCTGCCTATAAGATTTCTTGGATTCCTAGTGTAAACCCAGGGGGTCTTTCCCTAAATGGGAGAGTCATGGGAGGAAGATGCTACTACTTATGTATTACCTACCCTAATAGTTTAAACAATAAACATGTTGGGGGTAGCCATAGGGACTTGAATGGTGCTAACAGTAGGCATCTCTTCCTCATCAAAGTCTAAATTAATAGGATCTCCTCTTTCTCCTCTTAGTGTACTCAATTCATGGGGCCCAAGTTTCCTCCTTACTATTCTAAATTTCAACTTCAACAAAAGTCCTTGAGATGAGGAAGCTTCCTACTCTCTAGACTACCCTCTCAAGATGTTTGAATGTAAGCAACCCTTAAATATAACTCTTCAGCTATTCAATTATCTATTACATATACTAGGATTTGTTTGGATCATCCTTAGATGATATTATTATATCCCAGTAATGTATGCTCACTCCAAGACTTCATATAATATAACATTAAATAAAATGAAGTCATAATAGTAAGGTTGATGGCAGTAAGGGATGTTGAACTTATAATTTGCTATTGGATATGCGCATAGGGGTCCCAATATCTTTGTGTTATTATAGGGAAGCCATATTGGTTCTACTTTATCACAACATCACCAATATGTTTTCTCATGAAATATGTCATTCTACCTATTGTAATAAAGCTCCCAAAAAAAAGTCTTTATTTTACCTAACTAAATCTTGCTCAATGTTGTTTCATAATTGGAAAGTGATTTCCTCTTCTACTAGCTTATCTTTTGGATACTTGGGGAGACATAGGGGCTCTACCTTATTCTTCTAGATCATAATGAATGTAAAGTTTGGATATAAGAATTAATCTCCCTTACCACTCAAATTATTCAAGATATTCTCCCCAATATGAGGCATGGCCAAGCCATGGATGGATTTCCATACCTTTGGATAAAAGTCTTCATATATTCTAACCATGTGATTTTGATAAGTATATATGTGCATGAATTGAAAATGGTCATATATTATATTATTTATGAAATTTATAGTTAGATCCCATAGATTACCCATGTCTTTTTAACTTGTCCCCATAACTACATTAACCAATTATGACATCATAAAAAAGTCTCCTGTGGGAGTGGGGCAATTATCCTTGTGTAGAATTTTCTCTCTTAATATTAAGCTAATTACCTCCCCCAAGGCATAATTAACATCATGTGATAACATCATATACAATAAATTCACCCAATCCAAATTTATGAAATGGATGATGTGCATCCCTTATAACTTGTTGAGTAGAGCCATACCTGTTCAAACTCCCAACCTATATTTGTCTATTGGAATGGCTCCCTTCGGATTCATTATTTTCTAGGTGATGGACTAGCCTAAGAGTAAACATTAAGTGAGTACCTTTGTGATTGAGGTTTTGGCTCTAAATTTCACCTAAGTGTGTTTATCATAGTATAAATATAGGATGCTAAGAGATAGACATCTTTGAAAGTTTCTTCTAGAGATGCATGTGACTACTGTATCTCCATGAAAATGTAACAAGTAGGCATGTTATGATATATTACCAGAAAAGAATAAATCCTTGAGAAGGTCAATACATGGCATTACTTCTGGTTTATCCACAATGAATTGTAATCTTTGTCACTTTTAGGCTAATAATTCTTAAACAAATAACCTTTTTGATAGTACTATCTCATCATCTAATGAAAATATATCAACTAAATCAATTACATCCTAAAGCTATGGATAGTTGTGATACTTATCTTCAAATACCTTGACATCAAAGATAGTGTCTTTGAATTATATAGAGTCTATGATTAAAAATGTAGATGGGGGATTAGTTCCTTAGGATGACCTTGATGAGGAAGCTATATATCTGTGATTGTGCATGTACCTTGCTCAATGTGCTATGCATTGTATATACCTACCTATTAATGTGATTGATTTAACTCTAGTTTAATTATTGTTTGATGTATACTCTTTGAAGTAGAAACTAGGGCTCTCAATCATTATTTGGGGATAAGGATACTTCATTTACAACATAAATTGAATGCAAATGATGTCTTCAATGGTTACATTTTGTCTATATAAGATCCTTCATTGAATACTAGTTCATGTGATATTAAATATACAATGTTCAATTTTCAAATTTATTAGCTTGGGTTGGTGGGGGCTTTTAGCATTTATGAAATAATAAATATTTTATCTTTACTAAGTATGGAATTAATATTAATAATTTTATTCATAATAAACCACTAAAAATAATAACATCCAAAAGGTGATTTTAGGTCAATGTTCATGGATAATTCCTTTAGGGGAATTATTTCAAAAAAAATGTTTGTGCCTATTGTTTCGAAGGACCTTGAGCAAAAGTTCTGAAGTAATTCTTTTAAAGGGATATTTTTGAGTTAAAGGGTACTTCCAAACTTTTTGAAGGGTATTTTTAGTCTGAAGAGTAGGCCTCATAGGGAATTTTTTTCATGACAAAAGTCTTGAAGGGTCTACTTTGAAAATGTTGAAGGTCACTTTCAAAATTCTTGAAGGGTAGTTTTGAGGGCTGAAGGGCACCTTTGATTTTTGAAGGGTAATTTCGTATGGATAAGGTTCACCTCAAAGGTCTATAAGGGTAAATTTGGAAACATCTGAAGGGTATGTGCATTTAACTCAAGGGGGTAGGTTCAAGAAGTTCAAAAGTAATGTACCCTTTGAAATAATTATTTTAGGGATTTTGCATCAAATGAAACTCCTAAAACAAAAGTCTAAAGGAAATGGCTATATGGTAACAGTTCCAAACATAGAAGTCCTAAAGGGTATGTCCTAAAAGTGCATTTAGATATTTCATAAAGGCTGAAAGGTCATTTTCAAAAAAAATTAGAGGGTAGGTTCCATTTGTAGGAATTATTTTGAGGATTCTATCTCAGAATAAAAAATCCAAAACAATAAGTTTGAAATGGATGGTTTAGGGAAAAATGATCCTTTTAAAATTTCCCAAAGGATCTACTTAGGGGATTTAGTTCAGATAAAATGTTTGAAGGAATTGGCAAAGGTATGGAACAAAATTTCCAAAGGAAAGGGAGAAAGGCAATTGATAAAAATGTTGAAAGAGTTTTTATGGGCAAAACATTAAAACAATTCTTCTAAAGGACACTCCCACAAAACCTAGGGGTGTAGGTTGGGATAGAAAAGGTACATGGGAAATCTCCAAAATAAATTCCAAACTCCCAAAGGGTAGGATGTATAAAATTTAAGGGTATGTGTCCTATAAAATGGTCAAGAACGGGTAAATGGTTTAGTTTTAAAAATGCCAAAGGGCTAGTTGGTAGGGTCTTGAAGGGTAGGTGGAAGGAAGTCAAAGGGTCTACTTTAGGGCAAAATTTGCCTAAAGGGTATACTTTTCAAATGCCAAAGGGAACTTTCAAAATTCTTGAATTGTACTTTCATATGCCTGAGGGTCATTCTTAGAGAGTTGAAGGATAATTTAGAGAGGGTCAAAGGGATAATCCATCAAGATTTTGTATTGAGGAAAACACATGTGGTTTGAAATCCCTTAAGGCCAAAGGTCTGTAGGCCAAATTCTATCAAAATAATTATTTTAGACAAGGATCCTACAATAATTTTTGTAATAAGATGAATCTTATGAAAGAATAAGCCTGAAGGCATTAGGATGAAAAATTCATCAAAATAATACATTTGGAAGATAGTTTTGAACAAAATTCAAATAATTAGCTCAAAGAATTCATTTGCAGCACATAAGATAGCCTCATAAATACAATAATCATAATGCCAATATCATTTGATAGAAAATTAAAAAATCCTATATTTCAAAAATAAAGGGAGCTTAAACATTGATCTACTACCAGTGAGGCATCCATAGCCTTGATAGAGATACCTTGGGCTCCTTCCCTTCTCCTTCCATTCATTTATCTAACTATAATGTGTGGTATATTAACCTTATTTCATCATGTGAGCTTTTCTTTTGATTTTATTTATATCTTATTCTACTCTTTGAACTCATTGATTTTTCTTTTTTTCTTTTTTTTAGTTCTAATCAATGGAAAAGAGAGAGAAAGAATCCTAGTGAACTAGTATAATTAGAAAATAAACCATTACTAAGACATCCCTACCAGTCACGTCTAGACCCAAAATTATCATTTCTAGCAAGTATTATCTTGAAAAGTGCATTTGATCTAATGAAATGATAAAAATTTCTAAATTTGTATGAATATTGTGAGAATAACTTTCAAATGTCTAATAAAATTATTTAATTATGACACCATCTAAGATAATCTCTAAATACCTACTTTCAATCTAAAGGACTCAAATCAAATAAATCTACCCAAACTGTATACTAATCTCCAAATGTGTCAATATTTTAATTTTCCCATTTTTCATAAGTCCCACATTCTATTGTTTTGGATTAATTTCGGTAATAACTAGATCAAACACAATCCTGGTCATCATAGAAAAACCAAAAAAATAACTAATCTAGAAAGCAGGGAACTACTCTAGAAATATAAAAAAATTAGAATAAGGAAAGAATATTATATGAAAACTTTGAAATCTACTCTAGAAAACATGGAAATCTAATCTAGAAAGCATGAAATCTACTCTTACCCAATGTCTAATCTTAACTAAATTATCTCAATTATTAATATCCATAAATGGGATAGCTCTAAAGTATTGATTTAGGAACTATTCATTAACTGGATATGTAAGCTTGTTACCCTGGAGATTTTTAAGATAAAACATGTTATTTCCAATGATCTCTAAAATTTGATATGGTTCAATCCATGATGGAGAAAACTTTTAATGTCGTCCTTTATTTTCATTGGCTTTATCCTAAAGTAACATCAGATATGAAATCTTGAATGCTTTAACTTTTACTATTTTATCAAACCACCTTTTAAATACATCTTGGTTTTTGTTGAATGATTATAGGGATTATGTTCTTGAATCCTCCATCTCTATTATATCGAGCAGTCTTTATTATGATTTGTCATTGGGATTCATGTAGTCTTGTATGAATTTATAAGTAGGAAACATTAGTATGATAGGAAAAAATAGTCTACATCTATTCAACATCATGTATGGTGAAGCTTTTAAGGCTTTCTTGTATCTTGTTCAGTCTATCCAAAGAGCATACTTCAGTAGATTGTGCCAATCTCTAGGATTTTCTCTTGATAACTTCTTTATTACCTCAATCACATTTTTATTTATTTAATTAAATAATATATTCACCTGAGGGTAGTGATTAGAGGCTAACTTAATTATAATATGATTTTCATGTGCCCACTCAGTGAACTTTATTGATATAAATTTTGGTCTGTTATCACATACAAAATAAATGTGCATGATAAATCTAGTAGTAATGTGATCCTCAAAAAAATTAATCACATCTTATTCTCTAATATTCTTTGTGACAAATAATTCCATCCACCTATTATAATAATCTATAGTTGTTAACACAAATTAATGCCCAGAATTTTTTTTTGGGTTGATTACACCAATGAAGTCTAAAACCCACTATGCAAATAGTTTCCCCTCAGTAACTGGCTAAAGAGGCATAACTACGTGAATCTCCATTTTGGCCAATTTTTGACATTCATAGAATGTTTTGACATTCATAGAATGCTTTGACATTCATAGAATGTTTTGACATTCATATGAGCATCCTTGAAAATGGTTGGCCAATAGTATCCCAACATCAAAATTTTATGGGTTGTGGTATTCCCAGTGGGGTGGGCACTACATATCTTTTGATGTAAATTTTCTAGGATCTCTTTAGCCTCTTATTCAAATACACATCTTAGATATATACCTTCACAGTTCATCCTATAGGGAATTCCCTTCTTGATCATGAAGTGAGCAGCCCTGAGCCTCAAAGCTCTCTTCTTTTCTCTATTATATTCTAGGGATAAGATGTTATAAGTAAGTACTAAACTATACATGTACACCACTCACCTTTAAAAACTTGTAATTAAGCTTTGGTTTCACATACCTATTCAATAGTGATTCAAGGATCAGGCTTAGTAATGAGATGAATAATGCCTTACCCTATAACAATTTTTGTAGGATTAATTTTTTTGTCAAACTCATAAATTTTTGCCATTCACTTCCCTCGATGTTCCTGTAGCTTGTTCTATGATAGGGGGAGTTTGATAGTAAGGTCTAGGACAACAGCAATGATTTTGTTCTTCAAAATGTAATGTCTAAATTTATTTATTTCTTTAATAAGGGAAAATATCTAGTTGTCAATCATGGATTATTTGAGAACTACATCATTTAGATTTGTACTCATGAAGGTAATTAGATGTTATGTGTTTCCCTTCTTCTATGTGATTGCCATAGTAATTGTGTGTTTGGAAAAAAAAGGATTACAAATAGAAATATTTTGAAAATTATAGATTGATTAATATTGGAGCTTGTGATATTGCATCCTTGATGTCTTAAAAATATTTTTTGTCCTCAACTATCCATTCTATCTTGTTATTTTACTTGAACATGGAATTTAGAGGATTTGAAATCTCAACAAACACTGAGATGAACTTCCTTATGAAGTTGATCTTTCCAAATAATTAATTTAGTTCCTTTTTTTTGTTTATTGGTTGAATATTTTAAATTTTCTATATTCTATCAAGATAGATGGTGATCCCATCTTTAGTGATGATGTGCCCCAACAATTTACCTTTAGTAACTTTAAATATGCTTTTCTTTGGATTTAATGAAATGTCAAATCTTCTACACCACTAAAATATAGACTATAGGTGAGATATATGGTCCTTTCTATCCTTTGAAAATAAAATGAGATCATCCATATAAGTAATTATACATTTCCCAATCAATCCTATGAAGGCATGATCCATGGTGCATTGAAAGATAGCTCCTACATTGATTAGGTTGAATGGCATCCTTTTGTATGCATAAGTTCCCCATTTCATGGGAATTATAGTCTTTATCTGATATTTAGCATATCCTAGTACTTTATTGTAACCTAAAAATCCATCTAAAAATGACATAATTTTGGAACCACTTACAATTTATATTACCTCATCTAGCGATGACAAGGGTAGTTGTCCTTTTTAGAAGTTTTTTTCAAATTCCTAAAATCTATGCATAGTATAATTTCATTTTTATTCTTCCTTATTGGGACCAAATTATCCACCCATGTGGAGTGTCATATAGGGATTAAAATTTTGGCACTTAATAACTTCTCCACTTCTTTCTAAAAAAGATGATCCAAGATAGGATTAATGGGTCTTTACCTCTATCTAAATAACTTATGGTCTGAATTGAGAGGAATGGTATGAGTGATAACCTAGGGGTCTTACACTTTTAAATCCTCATATGTATAGGAAATAACATCCTTGTACTAAGATATTAAATCCATCATTCATTACCTCTCCTCAGGAGTGTAGCTAAGACCAATATTGACATAATGTGGATTATGCTCATCCCTTAGATTTTCTCTCTTGAAGTCTAATTCATTTATTTTGGGATGCCAAAGTTGTTGTGCCTAAGGGTCCAAGTCAAAATTCCTTTCCAAGAAGACTAAGCCAACTAGTATTTGATTTTCCTTAAGCTAGATATGGCTTCTCTATTTGTTTCCTCTTGATAAAGGTGATTGACATCCTCGTCATCAATGATTTGAGCCTTAAAATCCCTTGAATTAATTAAGAACTAGATAATCTATTGATCATCACTAAAGACCTAAAAAATTTCAACATTATCTAGAATAGAGGAATAAGGAACTAACTTAATGGAAAATATATTTACCTAAGACTCCTATTGTTTCTCTACATTTTTGCTAATTACATTTAGAAGAAGAAGAAACTAAAGTTAAGGGTCAGGGGTTTGTACGTTACCCAGATTAAGTTGCGCACCATATCTAGACATTGTAGGATCTCCTCTTTGGCTATGGAAGAAGACACCTGTAGATAAGAATAAGACTTAAACATAGAAAATGTTAGATAAAGATATGGTGGACTGCCAAGCTATATGCTTGGTCTTAGAGGCGTAAAAAATTCCTTGAGGGATGATAGTCCACTATTTGAGACAAAGAGATTTGTATAAAAGAAATAATGAAAGACTAATAAAGAGAAAGTAGACAATGCGTAACTATTCTCTGCAATCAGTCTAACACAATCGTTGATGTCAGTAGTCTTGCTAGCATCAGTTGGTAAATGATGTTGATGTCAGTTATGTTACCGATGTCGGTAGGGGAAATGGGCCTTGGACGGATTTCAAGTTATTGTCTATGGTCGACAGAAGACTCTGTGGGAGTTTTTGGGTTTGTGTAGGGTTGCAAGATAGTGGATAGGGTCTTAGGAGGAACAAAGGTAGAGGGTAGGTGTGATAAAAGGGTTAGGATATGGGGAAGGCCTCTCAACCTCTCTAAGAAGAAAGTCGGGTTGGGTTGATAGTATTTAGAAATAGTAAATAGAAACTAATTACTAATGTATTCTAAATTAATAAAACGAGATTGAAGAATACTTAGCTCTACTTGATGGAGAACCAGAGGTGTTTGAACGTTTATTCTTGTTGCGGCTAATGTCAAGGTACTCATGCAATGTTTCAGTCTAATATGGAGTGACTTGCATAGAGTTTCTATAGCCAAGGGAGCGTTAGTCAAATTCTAATGATTGGTCCCAGAATGTGCACCTCGATGTCTTAGAGTCTAGGGCCAGAGAGAGGAAGAGAGGAGAGTCTGAGAGAGAGCAATTCTAGAGAGGTTAACTCAATGTTAAAACTTTGTTTAATTAACTAACGTCAGCGATCTCGCCAATGTCAGCTAACAGTTGACTGACGTCAATGGCTAGAGAATGGGTAAAAGGGCTATTTTTAGCCCTTTTCCCATTCTCCATCCACCAAGTGCATTTGCCATTGAAGAACAGTCAAAAGACTGGTTTATTAGACACGAGAGTTAGTTAGGAGGTTGGAATAAGTCTTACGTAGTTATGATTTGGATGACTTAGTCTTAGGGTGACTCATAGGGTGAGAAATGGTCTAAGGGCGAGGTGTCCAAGGTGAGGTGTCTAGGGTGATGTCATTAATTCAAAATAAATAAAACTATTTTAATTTAATAAAGTGTGTAAGGGTCCAAGGGGAGTCGACACAATTTTGGTGTCTACATTTGCCCCTTTTTGTCTTGTTGGTTGTTCTGATGAACTACAAGACAAAAATAGGAGTAAGTTGCCCCAGGTATGGGATAAGGTGTAGGTTGCCCTAAATATGGGATAAGGTATTTCCCCTCAAAGTGGAAGTCGAGGGAAGGTAACCTGATATCGGGTGCCAATTTGATAAGCAGTGGATGTGTAAGGTGAGGTTTGAGTGTAAACGTTGCAATAGTTGAGATTGGGTGTATACCACCTCACATGATAGGCAAGTCAAATTATCATAGGCAAGGTTGAGGAGTGCTAAAATCAAAGTAACCAGTCCCCAAATTTTAGTCATAGCTGATTGGGCTAAACGATCAAAGTTGTAGCTCTAATGGTTGTCATGTTACAAGTATCTTAGGCTCATGAAGTGCTCTTAGAAAACATGAAAATGTCACAAATATTGGGGATCAACTAGAGCATGATTCAAAAATACATGTGAGGGTCGTAATGTGGGGTTTGTATAATTTGTTAACTATTCGTGAGGTAGCATATATGCAATCAAAACAACTAAGGCAAAGTTGTCTCGAAAGTGGTCATGGTCTGAGGAGATAGTCGCGATATCCAAGGTCATTGGTCGAGTTGGGCTTGAGATACAAGTGATCTCAAGTGTTATTTTGTTGTGGTTATGGAGATATATGTAATATCTAATGTTCCCCATGAGAAGTCTAAGATGACTTCCGCAATGTCAGGGCTTATTGTTTGGTCATGATTTTGGACTAGGTTAAGTCATGGTTAAAGGTTAAATGGTTGGTCCATCAAGTAGATGAATGAACAAATGGCCAAGCTAACCTCAAAATACTCCATGTCAACTAAGTGCTGCCTACATAGCCCCTATTTTAAGGGCCTCAGGCCAATGTAGTTCTCCCCAAAAGGGAAGAATGGTCAAAGTGGTTGATAGTTGTCTTGGTCAGGTTAGTGTTGTTAGCATTTCCCATATATGTGAGGGAACATGCTTGAATTGATAAGTGTAAAATGATGTTACAGCTTTTTCCATATTATGTGATGGTGTATTCTATAAAATTTGGTTATGTGGTTTTATGATGATGCTACAACCTTTTCTATATTGGGTGATGGTGTATGCTTGTAACATTGGTTATGTGGTTTTTCATTCCTAGCAATTTTCCATATTAGTGATGGTGTATGCCAAAAATGAAATGAGTATATTTATGCTTTAGCAAGTTCTCATATTGGTGATGGTATATGCTTGACATAAAGTGTGTTGGGTTGATGGTTTCCATGTGTATTGTTTTCCATAGAAACTAATGTGAATGGGCTATGACAATTTATATAACACAAATTGGTATTTGTATTAAATAAATCATGCTGTGTTAGTGGTTACAAAAAGGTTTGGTTTGGTTGGATTTGGTTTGGTTTGGTTGGATGTGATGAAGATGTGTAAGAAGTGAAAGGCACGTTACTCTTTCATTGACAAGGACCATAATGATAGCATAGATAGGGTTTTGCAAACAAAAGCCCTGTTCATGCATTACGTCAATGAACATTTATTTATGTTAGAGAAGTATTCAAGTCACTTGACATTAAGTGAGCTCAAAATCCCTTGAGTATGTTGGGGTAATAGGTGTAATCATGTGATATGTGAGGATAGGTTAACCCTTTTTAGCAGGGATAGCTTTGCCCCTTTTATAGGTGACCCTGAGAACGACCATAAGCAGGTCCATGACTTAATAATTTGTAGACTGATCAATGCGAGAAGCCTTGTTGGGGATGTTGTTTTGTTTTGTGGTCATAGGGTGTTGTTTATGTGGCAAAATGTAGTCATAGCCATCCTTTGAGGGAGTGGTCTATATTTTGCTTTGTATGTTTTGAGTTTAATGAATAGTTGTCCTTCAAGGGAGCAGTCTAGTAGTTACAGTAATTATGCAGCTATCCTTTGAGGGAGCAGTCTACATTTATAGTTTATGACCTTTGAATAGGCATCCTAGTTTTATTATTATTATTATTATTATTATTATTATTATTATTATTATTATTATTATTATTATTATTATTATTATTATTATTATTATTATTGTTTTTGACTAGACTTTTAGTCATGGACTAGACTATAGAGGTTTAGGGGTTTCCCTTTTATTAAGATAAAGCATCATGCTTTACCAAAGGGTTGATTAATATTTATAGGGAAAAAAGGGTTGAAATCAATATGAATGAGGATGATGGGGTTTGCTCAAGGTAAGAGCTCAAGTTAAACACCAAGTGAATGATTACTTGATTAATAGTAGAATGGTTGTAGATGTAAGGCATTAAGAGGCTCAGGTTCTAGCCGGCCATCGAGAGAAGATAGAAGATAAGTACCTAATCCATGCTTATGCATTATGATATAAGGTCCAAGTCAATTAGGAGCAAACTTGCCCCATTTGCTTCTTTCCATATTAGTCACATGTTGGTTTTGAAATCTCACTCTTTCAGATTTTTGTTATAGGCATGTTTTGGTCGATGTTGGATGTGAAGTTGGTTGGTATATTTTTGGAATTTGGTACAATGCCAAACATAGTCATTGCAATCTTTGTTAAGAGTGGGCCAATAATAGCCCAAGTGGAGGATGCACTTTGCAATCGAGTTACCACTGAAATGTCCCCTACAAATCCCATCATGGGCTTGTTTGATGATGTGAGATGTCTCAGTGGTAGTTAGGCATCGAAAAAGGAGGCTGTCGAGACCTAATTTTTAGAGAAGACCCCCTAACATGGTATATCGAGTAGTACTCTTAATAAAAGCCCATCTTCCATTGCTAGAGAGATTAGGAGGCATGATAGAATATGTCAAATAGTTGATAATTTGTTTATACCAAATGTCATGTGGACTAGAGAGGTTAGGAGGAGTGTCCCCCAGAGATGGTGGTTGAGATGTGCCCAAGATAGTAATCTTGGGTTTTGGTTGTTGAGAGGGCTTGATGAATGGATATGTTGAAGGGATAGTGACCTGATCTTTTCCTTTATCCTTTGACATTTGGGACCTGGTGTCAACACTAATTGTGTTGATTTCAAATAAAAGGGGAGAAGGTGGTAGAGGGGCCATAGTCTTGTGTTGGGATCCTAATGAAGGTGAGGAGGTTTGAGAGACATGGGATGGTGTCAAATGTCTGTTAGAAGGGTGGTTAATGAGAAGGGTGTCTTTTTCCAAGTTTTGGTGAATGATAGCCTTAAGGGTGCAGCAACGCTCAGTATCATGCCCAGGTGTGCGATGATACCAGCAGATTTTAGTGTCATCGAACCAAGATGGTTTTGGTTTGAGAGGTTGGTATGGTTTAATGGGTAGGAGAGTGATGCTAGAAGATTGGAACAATTAACATAATAGTGAAGCATAAGACCCCCTTAATGGGTTTGCACTTGTTGTTGCAGTAGGTGTTGACAACTTTTGTTTAGGAGTTGTAGAGGGAGTTTGTCATACCATTTTTTTGGTTAGCAGTGTGGCCACACATGGAGATGGCATTTTCTTGTTGAGAGGTGTTGAATTAGGGAGCACTCCTATTAAGGTGGAAGGATATGGATCCAAGATGGAAGGCAATGGTGAAGGTGGGGGAGGAGTTCTCCGTCGTGGTTTAGTATCCTTCTTTTGTTTGGTGTGAGGACCATTATTGTGTAGGGCGAGGTTCAAATCTACCTTCATCGAATCTTCTTCAGCCAAAGTGGGTGAGGTGGCAAGTTCCTCTATCGGTGGAGAAGGGATTAGAGAATGTGGCTCTTCAGTTGGATAGAGCGTAGGGATGATCATGGCTTCCTCGTGTGGTCAAGGAGTGAGGAAAGTATGATCTCCTATTGATGATAAGAAGGATGAGGGTGAGGTCACCGGTGTTGGTGCCATCAAAACATCCTTCAATATGAGAGAGGTCAAAGTATCCTCTCCTACGTGTGAAAGGGGGTGGATGGAGGACTATCCTCTATTTGTGAAGGACAAATAGGAGAAGAAGGCTCTTCTACTTGTGGTGGACAAATAGGAGAAGAAGGCTCTTCTACCTATGGTGGACAAATAGGAGAAGAAGGCTCTTCTACCCATGGTGGAGGAATGGGTTGATTAACCTCTTTAGACTATGGGAGAGGCTGGTTAGAAACCATGTTGACTATGCGTATGTCACACTCTTGGAGGTCATCGACCATGGTCTGAACATTATTTTGACTGGGGGGGTGGTTAGGCAATGGTTACCTAAAAATATCTATGTTTTGGTTAGCCGGTGCATTTGGGTTATCCAAAACAAGATCCCCTTTGTCTAACATGTCTTGAATAACATTTTTGAAGGTTTTGCAATTGTCTATGTCATGACCCTTGACACGATGATAATTACAAAATTCATTTTCCCTATACCATGCAGGCATAGCCTTTGAGGGGTCAAATTGGGGTGGTCAGATTTGAGGGAGATTGAGGACCCCCTACTTGACTAGTTTATCCAACACGGAAGTGTATGATTCTCCTATTGGAGTGTATTGACACTGTATATACCATTGTTGGAATTGTTTATTGATGTATTCTGATGTGGAAGGCTAAGATTGGTTGGTTATGGTAGAGGATGATGACCTAAGGACTACAACATTTGCTGACCCTTGGATTTGGAGTTGGAAGAAGAAGGTTTAGAAGAAGGGTCATTGGATTTTGCGTTGTTATTTTCACTACACAATATGACCTTGTCTTCTTCGACTGCGCAGAGTTCAAGCTTTCTGGCCATAGTGAAAGCTTCATCAAATGTGTGGAAAGTTTAAACCCCCAAAGTGGATGAGATGTGGTTGGCACATGCTCTTGAAAAGAGCTGAATGAGCTCAGCTTGAGGTAATGAGAAGGAGAGTTGGTTAATCAAACCTCTCCAATGGGAAATAAAGTCAGCTATTGACTCATCATCGAATTGTTTAATAGAATATAGGTCTATGATGGAGACCTTTTTAGTGATGTTGATTGAAAAGTGGTCGAGGAATAATTGAGCTAGTTGAGTGAAGGCAAAGAGGGAATGACTAGTAATAGAGCTATACTAGTCAAGGGCAGCACCAGAAAGTCACACAGGGAATGTGTGAAGTAATAATGCATCATCATGTGCTATAAGATAGCAAGCATGTCTAAACACTCATAAATGTTGTTGTGGGTCCTCTTTACTCTGAAAATGAGTAAATTTTGGGAGTTCCCACTGACTAGGGTATGGTCAAATGGGGATTGAAGGGTGGATGGGTTCATTGCAAATTTATTCATATGAAAGAACATTACTTGAACTAGAAATAGATGTCTCAAGGTGAGACATCTTATCCATCAGCATCTTGATTAGATCGGCTGATGGATTGGTAAGAGGGGCACCCCTTAGGTTGTAAGGTACTTGGAAGGTGTTGGGAGGGGCATATGATGTACTTGGTTGCATTTGTATAGGTGCAACATAATGGTAGTTCATCATAGGGACTGATGTTGAAGCTAAGGGGGCTTGTGCCATGAAGTTGGAGGGCACAAATT
The DNA here is from genome assembly GCA_037957365.1 of Torreya grandis. Taxonomy (NCBI): domain Eukaryota; kingdom Viridiplantae; phylum Streptophyta; class Pinopsida; order Cupressales; family Taxaceae; genus Torreya; species Torreya grandis. The sequence continues at coordinate 474,923 of JARHVA010004734.1, read as the reverse complement.
GACTAGATGCCACCAAGGGTGGTTGAATGGTGGCAATACTAGTAAAAGGATAGGTAGTCACTCTTGTATTTATAGGTGCAAGAGTGGGTGGAGTAGAGACAATCAAGTTCTGAAAAGGTGCCAAACTTGGTTGAATTGTTTGTGGTTGAGGGGGTACAAAAACCTCGATGGAGGTAGGTCCATAAATAGAAGGGGAGGCCAAATCTTGGACATTGGCCATGGTTGGGTTAATAGTTGAGGTAGTGGCTTGAGTGGTCGTAGGTTGGGTAGTAGATGTTGTTGATATCATTGTCGCTTCACCCAAGGAAGTTGGCATCCCATAAATAGGATTACTTGAAGGGTCTCGCATTGGGATTCTAGTGAGATAATGTTGGAGAGCCTTGATGTTGTGGTTAAGGAATCTCTCAAAGTCTTGATCTCCTTCGAGAACAATCAGAGGTTGATCAGGGGTAGGATGGATAGGAGTATGTTCAATATCTAAAGTATGCTCCATTTGGTGACTTGGTATGAAAGGTGAAGGTGGAAGTGGTTGTTGACTCACATAGTCAACAAGATTTTTGGCTTGACTGTGTATCAAAACCATCCAAGGTGAAAGGGTTTAGGTTCTAAAAACTATGTTTTAGTTTCAAAAAACTAGAAGTTGTGTTGAACAACAAAAAAGTTGGGTTTTAAGCTTGTTGTTTTGGAAAGAAAATTTGTTGAAAGTGACCGACGTCGGTGGAAAAACTGATTTTAGTGGGGATATGTTACTGACGTCAGTGGAAAAACTGATGTTGGTGAAATAAGTTTTTGATGTCAGTGGAAAAATTGATGTTAGTTTCTGTGTATTTCCAGAAACTTAGAAAACTAAAAGTTTTTGGAAGAAAAAGAAAATTTGAGTTGTTTAAGACCTTAGAATAATGCATCCTTACCAGCTCAAAAAATTAGATAAAAATAAGAGAAAAGGTGATGGCAAGCAACCTCTAAACATTAAATTCCTAAGAATAAATTTTAGAGTCGTGGTGGCTTATGCCTTAGAATAATGTATTTGAAAATTGGGCTTTTAGAATGGGTCCTAAAGAGGAAGTCTATGGTTGGTTTTGGGTTATGTTTTGGGGCTCAAAAATCTATGTTAGGTTTAGTACGTGGCTTGGTACTGGGGCTTACTCCCTTCACTTCATGAACCCAGAGCCGAGCTGGGCCACTTAGACAATATATACTTTGCCTATAGTTTATACTTTGCCAGAGAGCAGAGTGGGTCCTCCTCTTGGTGGTGAAATCCAAGTAGGATCACTGGGAAGGGTAAGGTATCCTCTAGGTGATGAAATCCTAGACGTGCCTTGTCTCAAGTAAGTTTAGATGTTTGATTGTGAATGTGGTTTGGTTGTGTAACATATGTGCACTATGATTTATTCATAATGCTTTTTAATTACTAGGTGAGCTAAATATGCATTCAAGTAGGAATGAAATGCAATATTTTTTTAACCCAAATTGAAATGTTTTGTTTAGATGCAAACAAGTGAAGAAAAGGTTAAGAGTATGAATTTTCACTACTCTAAGATGCAGGTAAGAAGCGACAAGAAGAAAAAGAAATGTTCTTTTTTAACTTGTGATAATGGTGTCTTTTTGAAATAAAGAGAAAGAAGAAGGATGCAAGAAGAGAATCTAATGCATCTATATGAAAGTTTGCCTTTTAGAAGAAATGAACCCAAGAAAAAATCTAGGGTCCCATCGAGTGTGCCAGAATGTTTCTCTACATTTTTGCTAATTACATTTAGAAGAAGAAGAAACTAAAGTTAAGGGTTAGGGGTTTGTACATTACCCAGATTAAGTTGTGCACCATATCCAGAAGTTGTAAGATCTCCTCTTTGGCTATGGAGGAAGACACCTATAGATAAGAATAAGACATAAACACAAAAAATGTTAGATAAAGATATGGTGGACTGCCAAGCTATATGCTCGGTCCCAGAAGCATAAAAACTTCCTTGAGGGATGACAATCCACTATTTGAGACAAAGAGATTTGTATAAAAGAAATAATGAAATACTAATAAAGAGAAAGTAGACAATGCATACCTATTCTCTGAAATCAGTCTAACACAGTTGTTGACATCGGTAGTCCTACCAGCGTCAGTTGATCAATGATGCCGATATCGGTTATGTTACCAATGTCAGTAGGGGAAATGGGCCTTGGACGGATTTTAGGTTATTGTCTGTGGTCGACAGAAGACTCTGTGGGAGTTTTGGGGTTTGTGTAAGGTTGTAGGACAGTGGATAGGGTCTTAGGAGGGACAAAGGTAGAGGGTAGGTGTGAGAAAAGGGTCAGGATATGGGGAAGGCCTCTCAGCTTCTCCAGGAAGAAAGTTAGGTTGAGTTGATAGTATTTAGAAATAGTAAATAGAAACTAATTATTAATGTATTCTAAATTAATGAAATGAGATTGAAGAATACTTAGCTCTGATTGATGGAGAACCAGAGGTGTTTTAACACTTATTCCTATTGTGACTGATGTCGAGGTCCTTGTGCAATGTTTCAATCCAATCTGGAGTGACTTGTGTAGAGTTTCTGTAGCCAAGGGAACATTAGTCAAATTTTGATGATTGGTCTCAGAGTGTGTGCCTTGATGTCTCAGAGTCAGGCTAGAGAGAGGAAGAGAGGAGAGTCTAAGAGAGAGCGATTCTAGAGAGGTTAACTCAATGTTAAAACTCAATTTAAGTAACTGACGTCGGCGATCTCACCGGCATCGACTGATAGTTGACTGACATCGGTGGCTAGAGAATGAGTAAAAGGGCTATTTTTATCCCTTTAACCATTCTCCATCTGCCAAGTGCATTTTCCATTGCAGAACAGTCAAAAGATTGGTTTATTAGGCATGAGAGTTAGTTAGGAGGTTGGAATAGGTCTTAGGTAGTTATGGTTTGGATGACTTAGTCTTAGGGTGACTCATAGGGTGAGAAATGGTCTAAGGGAGAGGTGTCCAAGGTGAGGTGTCTAGGGTGATGTCATTAATTCAAAATAAGTAATTTATTTTAAATTAATAAAGTGTGTAAGGGACCAAGGGGAGTCAACACAATTTTGGTGTCTACACCTATAATGGTTCAAGATTGGTAGTAGCTATGGCTAGTGAATTGGTGGCCTAATTTTTCCATCTCGGTTGTGATACTATGTTGAAATCTTAAAATCTTTCAATTAAATCCCATGCTCTATGCTTATACCTCTTTAAATAAGACAATTTATATTGGTATTTTTATTATCTAATGAACTACCAACTCTGAGTCATTGAATACTTTTATATATTTTACATCATTCTTTAGTTCAAACTACCGTCCTAAGATTAGAGCCTCAATATTAGCTTTGTTATTTTTATATGAAAACTACAATCTACAATTGACCAAGAACTTCTTACCTTGGGGATTGATTAGCTTAATTCCCACTCTTGATCCTTGCTTAGACTTGGCTCCATCAAAATTCATTTTCTATAACTAGTATGAACCTTCAAGTTCCATGTTTTGCACTAATTAATGGGTTGACAAAGTATAAATGCCAAATGAGGGAGAATCATACTTTATCTCTTCATTCTTCACATTTTAATTAGTGATGGGATATTTCATCCTAAGATCTCTATCAGTTCTGATCTAATTTTCAACCCCTCTCCAAAGTAGCCAAATGTGTGAGAAGTATATGGAAAGATATATATTAAGCATTTTGGACTAATCTTTGCTTAGCGATAATCCATATCCTTATGGTATTTCCACTACCAGGATGTTGATTATCATCTGGACTATTGGATCTGATGCTACCTAAATGCATACATCATTTAGTTCTCCCATTACTAACACTACCATCTTATCTAATTGAGAGACTGATCTTTTTTAAGGGCTGGGAATAAGACCAAGCTTCTTACATATACAAGTAGGCATAACAATTGTAGAAGTCCTAGAATCAACTAAAAAATTATGGATATTCTTACTGAATGCTCTAATGGTTAGTAGGAATGGAGTTACTTTAGTCTTAATCTTATATATGACATTAGTATCAAACACTTTCACTTCTTTAATTCTATCTAAAGTTGTCCTAGATTTCTCTATAAGGGCCTTTCTAGTGAAATACTTCCATAATAGCTCCTTTTATTTAGTGATTTGGGCCAACTTGTGAAGTGTGATATTTTGATTGATTTTATTTATATCTTTCACCATGTTATATACTCTAGATTTGATCTATTCTTCCTTGATTGGTAGTGGATCATTTTTTGGAGGGGGTGGATTATTGTTAGATTTAGGATTGGGTGGAGCTATTATAGTGTTTGAAGGAGTCAATATGGTTAGAGGCTACTTGTTCCTCAAATTGTATGTACCTCTCTATAACTACTATAAAGCATGAAATTCTTTTGAATTATCTTTTGGTTCATTGTCATCCTCTCTTAGGAAGGGAAATTAGTGAGTCTCAAATAATATGGTGGTACTATAATATCCCAGGTCTTGATGAGATTTTAGTGGATTATTCATATGATCCTACCTAGTCACTTCCCTCAAAAAGATATCAAACATACTACAAAACTCAATGCAATCAATCTCACCATACTAGGGTGTATTTTGTATCATGCACCAATTATGGAGATTTGTTTTAGCAATGTTGATTTATAAAAGTCTACCAAATTGCTCCATATTGTTTTTGGGCCTTTTGAATGGTTTGTTATATCTTAAGAACCTAATGTTCTAGTTACCCATCTAGGTATTGGTATTACATAATTTTTAGTACTTGTTTAGAAAATCATTACTCAATTTTTAAAACATATTTTGGATAGAATCTAATTCAAGGTTTATAATATTTATGCCTTGTAAAATAGCTATGGCAAGCACAATACCTATTGGTTCTCTTGGTAATAACTACCTATCACATGATTGTTTAGATAGTTGAAATTTAGCTATGTCATTTGTGTTAATGGAGGTAGCATGTACATCTAATTATGATGGTATGCTAGAAGATTTTACTTCATGTGTGGTATTAGGGTGAGCACTGGGATTCTATTGCAGAAGTTAGGTATCCTAGGTGTGTGTGGATTGAGATATCTATCGGTGCTAATGTCTTATTCAAATACTAGTGCCAAGGTATTAGTAATAGGTGTTATTATTAGGAACATGGTGGTAATGGAGTCTAAGACATTTTTGTACATCTCTAGTGTTAACACCAACTATGGTTTGTTCCTAAGGGTTAGTTAATTGTACATCTTTGGCCAACTTCCATTGAAGGCATAGATGGGCTCATTGGGTTCTCTCTTCATGCTAGTGAAGTGTTGATATATCAATCCAGGATTGGTGACCTATCTAAACTACATAAGAAAAGTCATTTGACAATCCTACCAATTGGTGATGGAGTTTTTTTTAAGATTCAAATACCAAACATAAGCATTATCCATCAAAGTGAAATGGAATAAATGATATGAAACATCATCATCAACTACATTCATTAATCTTAAGATAGATTTAATAGATTTAATATCCTCTTCTATGGTCCTTAGCCTTAAAGAAAAAAATGATGACAAATATTTTTTAGGGTTGTAGGGTAGATCATGCACATATCCTAGGATCGAAATTGTAGATCCAAATAACCATGGTTATTTCTAGGCCATTGTTTTATTATCAAGCAAAAGATTACTTATAAATAAATGGTGTGTTAGTGGAGATGGGTTATTCTAAACTACAGTTATTGGTACAAATATAGGTATTCAATGGCTTAATAAGGGTGATACTAGTAAACCATCCTAGGAATTGGATCTAGTCACTCTCCTAGGTGACTCTAGTATAACTCTATGCAAGGAATAATCTATATTATTGGGAGGAAATTTAGGCCCTCCTTCTAGTGCTAGTGAAACTGTTGATGTAGGTTTTATGCATACCACAACCATAATGAAGTAGCCTTTAACATTTTAGGGTCTCAAAGGAGGAAAAATCCACTCTAGGGAATGAGTTTCAAGTATGTAGTCATTGAAAAATTATTTTTGAAATAGATGGTAAAATATATAGGTTGTTAACAAGGTTTTTGAATGAAGGCATGGTTTCCTAACTAAGTGAATCCCTAGGTGAGTTGGATGGGTGGTTAGATTTTAATATAAAGTGGGTAAATATCAATAATGCAACACAAAAGGAGAGTAATTTAGGGAACAAAATGAATCCTTGTGAGTCTTAGGGATTACTTCTTTGATCACTTTTTATGCATACATGTGTCTCTTTGAAACTAGTGCCTACTACTAGTAGCAATTGCACACTAGTTTCCAAACATGGTTAAAGAGTCTAAGGGAATAGGGATGTAGGAAGTCCAATAGCCTCAAAAAAAAGTTTCTCCTAATAGGATAGTTGTTCCACACCCTTCAATCAGGATATTATGGCTCAGGATAATGGATTATCTAAGGCAACTATAGCACACACTCAAAAAAAGACACCAAGAAAAAATAAGTGTACATCTAGAAATATGTCTCAATATAACTTAACTATTTTAATCAACTCATTTACCAAAATTCAATAGCTATTACACATATAATATTAGTACTTTAATCAAAATATTCATGAATATATTCATATCATTACCACACTAAATATTTATTGAAGAAAATAACCATAAAAAATAACAACTAACAAAATAATATTGGAAATAAAATACTCAGACACTTTTCTTGATGACCAAAATGGCTCCTTCTTTATATTCTAAAATTCTCTAACCAAAAAATAAAGTGGGTGCTATAATTATATATGTAGACATTGGGTAGGGGCTACCTCATCCTCTAAGTCTATGCATGATTGTTACATGTGGTAGTTAAAACATGTAGTTTTAACTATGGTCAAAATCATTTAAGCTAAAAAGCTATAAATAAAAAAATTGCTTTTACAAAATAAATATGCAATGTGTGCATGAGAAAAATACAAGATCAATTTTATAATGATTTGTCTATTTTACAAGGAATCTAAATATAAGTGCAAATAGGAGTAGCACATACATATGTATAAGGCTAAATTAAGTGGAGTGTTATATTGGATTTAGTCAGAGTTAAAGTTAGAGTAGAAACTAAAAATGTAGCTCCACTGCTAGAATCTTGCTTTTTCATCACCTCATTATCCTTATATAATTCATGTACCACCTCATGATATTGATGAATTATGTCCAAGTTAAGAAGTGAAGGTCAATGGAGTCTCTTAGTTAGCCTAAGGAGTCATGCATGTTTAACCTTAGTAAGTTGGAACTTATGAAAATCTCCACTTCAGCCACCTTCCTTCTCACTTTGCTTAACTATGCTTATATGCTTTCAACTTCCATGCCTTGTATGCTTTGCTTGAATTTCACAGTGGCCTATTAGACCATTTTGTCAAAATTTATTCTTCTAATTAAATTGCCTATAGAATCCCTTGATTTAGATAGTTTTAATTCTTTCAATATTTGGAGTTGGGTCTCATGTACTTGGTAATATGGTATTAAGGCTACAACTACATTCAACCACTCCTTAACCTCCTCATGTCTAATTAACACCAATTTTAAGGCATTAGATGCCTCAAATTTTGTCATTAGATACCTAGAATGTTTTCATTAAATCAAGATGGTTATACAATGAATTATTTGTGTAGGAAACTATCATCTTAAGCCTACTACTATCCTGAGCTAGAGATCCATAGAGTTTATTTACTTGGATTATATGAGGTGACATCTCAAACTTTATGAATTACATGGGTTCTAAAGAACTATAGAACCTAGAATCATCCTCCCTTACCTCAATATTGATGCTTATAAGAATGTACACTGTATTGGATTGTTCCTTAAGTTTCTGAATGTGTGCCCATAGTTCCTACACTTCCTCCTCTAGCTCCTGGTGAGCCAACTCTATACCTTTGTGTATGGATACCACCACATCCTTGTGTGTTTGATCTAAGTCTAAAATATTTTCCTCATATATATACTCTCTTGGATACCTGTTCTACCTCTTTATGAGGGAGAACACTGATTGTCACTCTTTAAGGATGATACTCACCCCATGGTCATCCTTAAATTTCTTCTTCTTAACTCTTCGAATTGAGCCAATTGAGGGGACAAATAGAGTGGAAACTAAGGGGATCTCAGTGACCTTATAAGCTATAATTTGTATCCTCAAATCAATAACCCAAAAGGGAATGTTAAGGGATTCCTTAGTAGTTACAATAATAATTTCTTACTCATCCTCCTTATCTTCCCTCTTTTGCTTCTTATTAGCCTTGGTCAAGACATCAAGTAATGAAGGCCATATTATTTTGGACCAGTCCACTCCTCCAACTTCAAAAAATGGATGGAATATAATAATATGAGGTTTTACCTTCTTCCCCCTACTTGTGTTGGTTATTGTAGTTTCTTCATTAGAAGTGGAAGTGAGGAGTGTAAGGGAGAGTTGTGTATATTGGACATGTAGTTGGGGAGTGGCTAGAGTAGTCTACACCTTCTTAGATGCTTTCTTCTTTTTGTGAAGTCTTATAGTAGAAGTAACATTAGGCATAGAGGGAATGGCCATAGGAAATGGTATAGTGGTGATAGTGGAGGAATCAATGGTGATTGTAGAAATGGAATGAATGGATGCAAAGATGAAAGGAAGCAAAGGGGGTGGATGCAGTATAAGGTGAGGTGGATTCCATAGAATAAATAGATGTTCAATCAATAATGGAAATTAAAGACAAAGGAAAGGTAAAAAAGGACTTAGTACCTTGAAGTTATAGTTTAATGGGGTCCCTTTCAAGGCTTAGAGCTTTGGCCTCCTCCAATTCAGCCTCCTCATGTAAATCATCTACCAAGTCTTTGATGATGACTTCATCTCTTCCTGATTTCTTCAACCTCAGAGGTGAAATGGGTAAGCCTTGAGATGTTTACATTATGGGGTTGTCTATAGGAGTTTTTGGATTCTTGGTGTAAACCAAGGGGGTCATTCCCTGAATGGGAAAGTCATAGGAGGAATATGCTACTACTTTTGTAGTAGCTACCCCAATAATTGAAATAGAAGACATAATGGGGTTAGCATTAGATTCCAAATTGATAGTATTTTCTCTTTTTCCTCCTCTTAGTGTACATGACTCAGGGAGCCTAGGTTCCCTCTTGACTATTTTTAATTTTAACTTCAATAGAAGTCCTTGAGATAAGGAAACTTCCTACTCTCCAGACTGCCCTCTCTAGAAGTCGAAATGTTGTCAGCCCTATAAGAGAGCTCTTTAGATATTTAATTCTCTAATAGAGATACTATTCTCTATTTGGATGATCCTTATATGATCTTCCTATAGCCTAGAAATTTATGCTCACTCTAATAATTATTCATCTAACATAGCATTTAAGAAAAGTAAGTCATAGAAGTAAGGTTGAAGGCAGTAAGGGATGTTTAATCTATGAATGTGTTTTTGGATACACCCATGGGGGTCCCAATCTCTCTGTGTCATTATAGGGAAACCATATTAGTCATACTTTGTCACAACATCACCAAGATGTTTTCTCAAGGAATATGTTATTCTACCTATTGTAATAAGGCTCTAAAAAAAAGGATTTCTTCTTCCTAGATAAATTTTCCTCTATGTTGTTCCACAACTAGAAAAGCAATTTCTTGTTCCACCAGCTTATCTAGTATGCACTTGGGGAGACATAGGGGTTGTACTGTATTCCCATAGATCATAATGATTATAAAGTCTAGATATAAGAAATAATCTACCTTTCCACTCAAATTCTTCAAAATATTATCCCTAATACGAGGCATGGGTGAGCCATGGATGGATTGCCACACTGATGGATAGAAGAGGTAAATGATTTATTTTAATTGATATGTATCATATATATAAGATCCTGCATTGAATACTAGTTTGTGTGATATTAAATATACAATGCTCACTTTTTAAATTTGTTAGCTTGGGTTGATGGGGACTTTTAGCATTTATCAAATAGGAAATATTTTATCTTTACTAAGTATGACATTAATATCAATAATGTTCTTTGTAATAAATAAATAAAAATTATAACATAAAAAAGGTGATTTTAGGTCAATGTTCATGGATAATTCCTTTAGGGGAATTATTTTAGACAAGATGTCCATAGCTATTGTTTAGAAGGACCTTGAGTAAAAATCTTGAAGTAATAATTTTAGAGGGATATTTCATGGTTTAAGGATAATTCCAAACTTTCTGAAGGGTAGTTTCAATCTAAATTTAGGCATCATAGGGCATTTTTTCCATGAAAAAAGTCTCAAAGGGTCTGCTTCACAAATGCCCAAGGGTACTTTTGAAGTTCATGAAAGGTTGTTTGGAGGGATGAAGAACACCTTTGATTTTTGAAGGACATTTTCATATGGCTAAGGGTCACTTCAAAGGTCTTGAAGGGTAGGTTTGGTAAAACCTAAAGGTTATGTGCATTTAACTCATGGGGGTAGGCTAAGTAAGTATAAAAGGCATGTGTCCTTTAGAGGAATTCTTTCTAGGATTTTACATCGAATGAAATCCCTGAAATAGAAGTATAAAGGAAATAGATATATGGTAAAAGGTGCTGAGATAGAATTATTAAAGGTTATATCCAAAAAGGGAATTTAGATGTTTTATAAAGGATGAAAGGTCCTTTCTTAAAAAAAATTAATGGTAGGTGCCCTTTGGAGGAATTTTTTTTAGAGATCTTGCATCAGAACAAAAGGTCTAAAGTAATAAGTTCGAAGGGGATGGTTTAGGGAAAAGGATCCTTTTAAAAGGTCTCAAAGGATCTACTTACGGGGACTTACTTTAGAAAAAATGTTTGAAGGAATTGGTAAAGCTATGGATCAAAAGTTTTGAAGGAAAGGGTGAAGGGCAATTTCAAAAAATATCAAAGGAATTTTGATGGGCAAAAGGCCACAACAATTCTTCTAAAGGACACTCCCACAAAGCCCAAGGTGGTAGGTTGGGATAGAAAGGGTACTTGGGAATACTTAAAAGGAAATTTCAAAATGTTTAAGCGTAGGCCAAACAAAACCAAAGGTTATGTACCCTAAAAAATGGTCAATGAATTAGTAAATGGTTTAGTTCAAAAAACATCAAAGGACTAGTTGTAAGGGTCTCGAAGGGTAGGTGGAAAAAAGTGGAAGGTTATACTTTAAGGCATAATTTTCCTAAAGGGTGTACTTTGCAAAGGCCAAAGGGCACTTTTAAAATTATTGAAGGGTATTTCCATATGCCTAAGGGTCATCCCTAGAGTTATAAAGGATAAGTTGGAGAGGGTCAAAGGGATAATCCACCAGGATTTTATTTTGGGGAAAATGCATGCAGTCCAAAGTCCCTTAAGGCCAAAGGTCTATAGGTCAAACTCTTTCAAAATAATTATTTTAGAAAAGGATCTCACTATAAATTTTTTGATAAGATGAGGCTTTTGAAATAATAAAATCGAAGGAAGTAGGATTGAAAATTTCCCAAAATAATACATCTGAAAGATAGTTTTACACAAAAGATAAAATAATTAGCCCAAATAATTAAACTAAAACATATAAGTTAGCCTCATAAATACAATAAAAATAATTCCCATATCATCCACCAAAAAATAAAAAAATATCAAATTTCCAAACTTTGCCTAAAACATATGAAAAGTGATTCTTCATTAAGATCATATTTCAAAAAAAAATGGGTCCCCATTTCCTTCTACAAAAAATGGGGTGTTGGGTACATGAATGAGACTCCTAAGTTAATTAACACAACATACTTGCCTTCAAATTTCATGGATCAGTGTATGTTGAGTGTATGATTCATTTACCCCTTGCTATGATGAATTTTCTAAGGTTTTGATGAGGCTATAGGCTTCTCTCTAGTATAGATAAAATAACTAAAATAAAAGGAGATCAAGCATTGATCCACTACCAACCAAACATCCATATCCTTGATAGAGATAACTTGGTATCCTTCCCTTCTCCTTCCATTACTTTATATAACCATGATGCATGGTATATTGACCTTATTTTATCATGTGATCTTTTCTTTTGATTTTATTTAGATCTTCTTCTGCTCTTTTAAACTCATTGATTTTTATTTTATTTTTTCTAGTTCTACTTAGTGGAAAAGAGGGAGAAATAACCTTGGTGAGCTATTATAATAAGAAAACAAACCATTACTAAGACATCCCTACCAGTCACATCTAAACCCAGAATTATCATTTATAGCAAGTATTATCCTCATAATTACATTTGATCCAATTAAACAATAATTTTTTTTTAAATTTGTATGAATATTATGAGATTAGATTCTATTTATTTGATAAAAGTATTTAATTGTGACACCATCCAATATAATCTTTGACTACCTACTTTCATTCCAAAGGACTCAAATCAAAGAAATATACCTAAACTATATACTAATCTCTAAATGTGTCAATATTTTAATTTTCCCCTTTTTTACAAGTCCCATATTCTATTGTTTTGGATTAATTTTGGTAATAACTAGAGTAAACATAATCCTGGTCATCAAAAAAAATCCAAAAAAATAACTAATCTAGAAAGTAGGGAACTACTCTAGAAAGCAAAATACTAGAAGCAAAAAAGATTAATCTAAGAAAACTTTGAAATATACTCTATAAAACATGGAAATATAATCTAGAGAGCATGAAATCTAATCTAGACCTATGTCTAAGATTATCTAAATTCTCTCAATCAGTAATATCCATAGATGGAACAACTCTAAAGTAATGCTTTAGGACTATCTGTTAACTAGATATGTAAGCTCATTACCCTAGATATTTTTTAGATAAAACACATTATTGCCCATGATCTCTAAAATATGATATGGTTCAATCCATAATAGATAAAATTTATCATGTTGTCCTTTATTTTAATGGGCTTTATCCCATAGTAACACTAGATCTAAAACCTTGAATGATTTGACTTTTGCTCTTTTATCAAACCAAATTTTAGCTACATCCTGGTGTTTGTTGAATGTTTATAGGGCTTCTATTCTTGAATCCTCCATCTCTATTATATTTGTTAGTTTTGATTCTACTTTGTCATTGGGATCCATTTAGTCTTGTATGAATTGATAAGTAGGTAGCATTAGTGTGATAGGAAAAACTAGTCTACATTAATATACTAGTTGGTAAGGTGAAGCTTTTAAGGCTTGCTTGTATCTTGTTTGATCTACCCAAAGAGAATACTTTAGTAGATTATGTTAGTCTCTAGGCTTGTTTCCTATTTACTTCTTGATTGCCTCAATAAGATTATTATTTATTGAATCGACTAATCCATTCCCTTGAGGATAGTGGTTAGAGGCTAAATTAATTATAATTTGATTATCATGTGCCCACTCAGTGCACTCTATTAATATAAATTCTGTTTCATTGTCAAATACCAGAAAAATGGGCATGCCAAATCTAGTATTCATATACTCTAAAAAATTAATCACATCCTATGCTCTATGATTCTTTATGGAAACTACTTCCATCCACTTAGTATAATAATATATATCTATTAACATAGTTATGGTAGATAGAATAATTTGGGTTGATTACATGAAGGAATTCCAAGCCCCACTATGAAAATGGTTTCCCCTCAATAATTGGTTATAGAGTCATAGGTATGTGAACCTCCCTTTTAGATAATGTTTGACATTCATGGAAAGTTCTGACATGCATGTGAGCATATTTGAAAATATTTGGCCAATAGTAGTTCAACCTAAAAATTTTATGGGTTGTGGTATTCCTAGCGAGGTGATCACTACCTATCTTTTGATACAAATTTTCCAAGATATCCTTAGCCTCTTCTATAGATACACATATAAGGTATATACCTTTATAGTTACTCCTATATAGAATTCCCTTTTTGATCTTGAAGAGATCAACCTTGAGCCTCAAATCTCTCCTCTTTTCTCTTTTATATTTTGAGGGATAAGTTACTATAAGTACTAAACTATATTTGTATACCACTAACCTTTAGAAATTTATGCTCCACATAAATATTCAACAGTGATTTAAGGATATGGCCTAGTTATGAGCTAAAAATTTTCCTTCCCTCTAAATATTTTTAAGGGCCTAATTTCTATGTCAAACTCTTAGAGTTTGGCCATCCACTTCCCTTGACATTCCCCTAGCTCATTCTGTGACAATGTGATTTTGAAAACAAGGTCTGGGACAATAGTAATGGTTTTATTCCTCAAAATATAATTTCTAAATTTATTTATTGATTTAACAAGGGAAAATATCTTCTTGTGAATCACAGATTATTTGATCTCTACATGCTTTAGATTTATACTCATGAAGGCAATTAGATGTTCTATCTCATCCTTCTTCTGTGTGATCACTACAATAATTGTGTGTTTGAAAGCAAAGGAGTATAAATAGAAATATTTTGTAAAGTCTAGATTGATTAATATCAAAGCTTATAATATCCCATCCTTGATGTATTGAAAATATTTTTTGGCTTCAATTGTCTATTTTATTTTGGTGTCTTTCTTGAGCATAGAATTTAGAGGCTTTAAGATCTCAACAAACCCTAAGATGAACTTCCTTACCAAGTTGATCTTTCCAAAAAATGACTTTATTTCCCTTTTACTATTTGGTGGTTGAATCTTCAAAACTTCCTAGATTCTATCAAGATCGCTAGTAATCCCATCTTTAGTGATGATGTGCCCCATTAGTTTTCCTTCAGTAACTTTGAATATGCTTTTCTTTGGATTTAATGAAATTTTGAATCTTATGCACCACTTAAATATAAATTATAAGTGAGCTATATGGTCTTTTATACCCTTTAAAAATACTATGAGATCATATATATATAAATAAGTATACATTTCTTAGTCAATCCTTTGAAGGCATGATCCATGGCACATTGAAAGCTAGCTCATACATTGATTAGGTTGAATGGCATCTTTTTATATGCATAAGTTCCCCATTTTGTGGTAAACATGGTATTCATCTAATCTTTAGCTTGTGTTAATACTTGATTCTAACCTTAAAATCCATCTAAAAATTACATCATTTTATAACCTCTTACAATTTGTACTACCTCATCTAGCGATGGTAGGGGATAGTTGTCTCTTTCATAAGCTTTGTTTAGAATCTTGAAATCCACACATAGTCTGATTTTGTTATTCTTCTTCCTTAATAGGACCAAATTATCTACCCATGTGGAGTACCATATGGAGAAGATAATTATGGTGCTTAATAACTTTTCCACTTCAATATGAATAATAGTCTCCAAAATAAGATTCATGAGTCTTTGCCTCTATCTTAATGGCTTATGGTCTTGCTTGAGAGGAATGGTATGAGTGATGACCTAGGGGTCATACATTTTTAAATCCTCATATGTCTAGGCAATAACATCTTTGTATTGAGATATTAAATCCCTCATTCACTATCTTTCCTTAGGAGTATAGCTAAGACCAATATTGAAATAACACAAATTATGCTCATTCCCTAGTTTTTCTTTCTTGAAGTCTGATTTATTGACTTTGGGCTGCCAGAGTTACTGTGCTTGAGGGTATAAGTAAAAAGGTTTTTCCAAGAAGACTAGGCTAACTAGTATTCAATTTTACTTAAGGTACAAAATGTCTTCTCTATTTTTTTCCTCTTGACAAAGGTAACTGACATCCTTATCATCAATGATTTGGGACTTAAAATTCCTTGAATTAGTTAAGAATTAGATAATCTATTGATCATCACTGAAGACCTAAAAATTTTATACATTATCTGGAATAGAGGGATAGGGAACCAACTCAATGGAAAATCTTTTTTTCTGATACTCCTATAATAGCTCAAGATTGGTAGTAGCTATAGATAGTGAATTAGAAACCTCATTTTACTCTCTCAGTAGTGCTACTATGTTGAAAGCTTCAAAGAGTTTGATTAAATCCCATGCTCTATGCTTATACCTCTTTAAATAAGAAAATCTACATTGGCATTTTTTTTTAATCTAATAAACTACCAACTCTAAGTCCTTGAATACTTTTATCTATTTTACATCATTATTCAATGCAAACTATAGTCCTAAGATTAGAGACCCATACTTAGCTTTGTTATTTGTACAGAGAAACTATAATCTATAGGCAACCAAGAACTTATTATTATGGGGATTGTTTAGTTCAATTCCCACTCATGACCCTTTCTTGGACTTTTATCCATAGAAATTCATTGTCCATAGCTGGTATGAACCTTAATGTTCCATGTTCTGCATTGAATTATGAGTTGAAAAAGTATGAATGCCCAATAAGGGAAAATGATACTTTACCTCATTATTCTTGATGTCTTACTAAGTGATAGGATATTTCATCTTAGGCTCTCTATCAATTATGATATTATTTACAACCCCTCTTAAAAGTATCCAAATATGTGAGAAGTCTATGAAAATATATCCATTAAGCATTTTGGACTAGTCTCTACTTATCAACAATCCATAGCCTTTTAGTATGTCCACTACCAAGATGTTTTTGGTCATTTGGACTCTTGGCTCTAATGCTACCTAAATGTGTACATCATTTAATTATCCCACTATTGGTACTAACATCTTATCTAGTTGAGAGACTAATATTTTTGAAGGTATCGGAGTAAGACCAAGCTTCTTACATATAAAAGTAGGCATAATAGTTGCAAAAGCTCTAGAATCAACCAAACAATTATGGATATTATTATCAAAAGATCTAATGGTCAATAAAAATAGAGGTACTTTAGTCTTACTCTTATAGATGACATTAGTATCAACCACTTTCACTTCCTTCATTCTATCTAAATTTGTCCTAGCTTTCTCCATAGAGGTCTTTCTAGTGATATACTTCCATAGCAACTCTTTTTGTTCAATGATTTAGGCCAACTCGTGAAGTGTGATATTTGCCTTGATTTTCTACATATATTTCATGATGTTGTACCTTCCATATCTAATAAATTATTCCTTGCTTAATAGTGGATAATTAAATTTTGGAGGGGTGGATTATTGTCTACTTTAGGATTGGGTGGAATTAATATAGTATTCAAAGGAGTCGATGTGGTTAAATGCTGCTTATTTCTCAAATTATATGCACCTCTCTGGAACTATTGGAAAGCATGAACTTATTATGAATTATATTATAGTTCATTATAATCCTCACATGAGAAGGGAAATTTTTGAGCCTCAAAAAACATGACAATGCTAGTAGATCCTGGGTCTTGATGAGATTCTAGTGGATTATTCATCTAATCTTGCCTGGTTATTTCCCTCTAGAAGATATCAAACATAGTATAAAATTCAATTCAATCAAACTCACCATGATCGGGTGTCTTGTGTATCTTAAACCAATTGGGGAGATCTATTTTAGTAATGTTTATTTTATGAAGTCTACCAAATTGCTCCATATTATTCATGGGCTTGTTGAGAACTTGACGTTATAGTTACCCATCTGGGTATTGGTATTACCCAATTTTCACTGCATGTTTATAAAATCATTTATTAATTTCTAAACCATATTTTATATAGAATCTAATTCAAGTTTTATAGAATTTGTGCCTCATAGAATAGCCATGGGAAGTGCAGTTACCTACTAGTTTTGTTGTTAATTACTACCTATCACATGATTGTTTAGATAGCCAAAATTTGGCTATGTCATTTGTGTTAGTGAAGGAAATGTGTACAACTAATTATGAATGTATGCCAAAAAATTTTGCTTCATGTGTGGTATCAAGTTAAGCACTAGGATTACATTACCAAGGTTAGGTATATTAGGTGTCTATGGATTGAGCTATCTATCGATGTTAATGGATTCTTGGAATGCTAGTGCTAAGGTATTAGTAGCAAGTTCTCTTCTTAAGAACACATAGATAATTGGGTCTAAGGCATTTTTGTATAGATCTAGTGCTAACACCAGTTGTGGTTTATACACAAGGGTCAACTAATTGTACATCTTTTGCCATCTTGCATTGAAAACATAGATAGGTTCCTTGGGATCTCTATTCATGTAGGTGAAGTATTGATATATCAATCTGGGATTGGTGACCTATCTAAAATGTGCAATAAAATACATTTGATAACCCTCCCAATTAGTGATAGGATTTTAATTTAGATTCAAATACTAATTATAAGAAAAATTCGTTAAATTAAAAATGAATAACCAACATGCAACATACTCATCAACTACAACTATAATAGATTAATATGCTCTTGTATATTCCTTGTCCCTAAAGGAGAAAAGGATGGCATAAATTTTTTAGGGTTCCAAGGTAGATCACACACATCCCATAGGATTAAAATGGTAGATCTAATGAACCAGGGTTGTTTTTAGGCCATTGGTTGATTAGCAAGCAAAAGGTTCCTTATAGATGAAGGGTAACTTAGTGGATGTTGGTTGTTATGAATTGGAGCTATTGACATAACTCTAGGTCTTTTATGGGTTTCTAAGGGTGATAATAATAAAATATCATGGGAATTAGATCTGGTCACTCTCCTAGGTGACTCTATTACAACTCTACATAAGGACTACCTCTATTATTATGAGAAAATTTGGGCCCTCCTTTTAGCATAAGTGAAACTATTGATGTGGGTTTTATGCACATGACATCCATAATGAGGTATCCTATAATGTTTTAGGATCTCAATGGATGAAAACTCCACTCTAAGGGATGAGTTATAGGTATGTGGTCCTTGACAACCTATTTCTGAAATAACTAGTAAAGTATGTAGGTTTTTAATAAGGTTTTTTAGATAGAGCCATGGTTTCTTAATAGAGTGAATCCCTAGGTGAGTTGGATGGGTGGCTATATTTTATTCTAGAGTGGGTAAATATTAATAATAAAACATAAAAGGAGGGTAAGTTATGGCACAAAATGAATCTTTATGAGTCTTAGGAATTAATTTCTTGATTGGTTTCTGGACATACATGTGTCTCCTTAAAATTGGTGCCTACTACTAGTAGTAATTGCACACTAGTATCTAGAAATGGTTAAAGAGTATAAGGAAATGGGGATATAGGAAGTATAATAGCCTAAGACAAAGGTTACTCCTATCAGTGCATCTATTGTACACCCCTAAATTAGGATATTATAGCTTAGGCTAATGGATTATCTAAGGTAGCTATAACACACACTCAAAAAACTATAGCAAGAAAACACAAGTGCACATCTAAAAATATGTCTCAATATAACTTAAATATTTTAATCAACTCATTTACTAATATTTAATACTTATTTCACATATAATATTAAAACATTAATCAAAATATTCAAGAATATGTTTGTATTATTAGAACACTAAAGATTTATTAAAGCAAACAACCATAGAAAACAACAAATAACAATATAACATTAGAAAGAACATAATCAAACACTTTGCTTGATGACCAAAATGGCTCCTATTTTGTAATCTAAAATTATCTCACCCAAATATAAAGTGGGTGATACAATTGTATATGTAGACCCTGGAGAGGGGTTACCTCATCCTCCAAGTATATGAATGATTGTTACATATGATAGTTAAACATGTAGTTTTAACTGTAGTCAAAACTATTTAAGCTAAAAAGCTATAAATAGACAAATTGCCTTTACAAAATAAATATGTAATGTGTGCATGAGAAAATATAAGATCAATTTTATAATGATTTATCTATTTACAAAGAATCTAAATATAAGTGCCGCTAGGATTAGCACATGCATATATCTAAGGTTGCATTGGTTAGAGTACTACATGGGCTTTATTCATAGTCAAAGTCAGAGTAGAAACTAAAGACATAGTTCTACTAATAGAGGCTTGCTTCTTCATCACCTCATTCTCATTTTATAATTTATATGTCACCTCATGTTGCTAATGAATGATGTCTAATTCAAGTAGTGAAGGTTGGTAGAGTATCTTAGTTATCCTGAGGAGTCGTACATGCTCATTTTTAGTAATTTATAACTTACTTCTAAACATCTCCACTTTGGTCACCTTCCTTCTCACTTTTCTTAACTCTTATATGATTTATACACCCAATCCTTGTATGCTTTTCTTGAATTTATCAATGGCCTCCTAGATTATTTTGTCAAAATTAATTCTGATAATCAATTTACCTATAGAATCCCTTTCTTTAGATAGTTTTAATTCAATCAAAATTTGTAGAAGTTAGGCCTCATGCACTTGGTAATATGGTATTAAGGCTGTAACTACCTTTAACGACTCCTTGACCTCCTCATGTCTAATGACCACCAAATTTAGGTCATTAGATACATAAGTTTTTTTCATTAGATTAAAATAGTTGTATAATGAGTTACCTATGTAGGAAACTACCATCTTATGCCTAGTACTATTCGTAGCTTGAGAGCCACAAAGTTGATTTGCTTGGCCTATATGAAGCACCATCTCAGCCTTCATGAGTTCTATGGCCTCTAGAGAATTATAACACCTACAAGTAGCCTCCTTTACATAAACTTTGATGTTTTTAGGAATGTGCACCATACTGGATTGTTCCTTCATTTCATTTTTTGCCCGTAGTTCCTACACTTCCTCCTCTAGATCCTAGTGGGCCAACTCTCTACCTTTATGATGGATACCACCATATCCTTATGTTCTTGAGACAAGTCTAAAATATTTTATTCATATATAGACACTCTTGGATACATATTCTACATCTTTGTGAGGGAGAACACTATCACTTTTCAAGGATGATACTTACTCCTTGATCATCCTCAAATTTACTCTTCTTAACTATTTAGATTGAGCCAATTGAGAGGTTAAATATAGTAGACACAGAGGGGAGCTAAATGAAATTATAAGATAGAATTTGTGTCCTCAAATCAATATCCCAAGGGGGAATGTTGAGGGGTACCTCTGTAGTTGAAATAAAATTTTCTTTCTCAGCCTCCTCTTCTTCCCTCTTTTTCTTCTTATTGGATATTGTCAAGACATTGGGCAAGGAAGGCCATATTATTTGGATCAATCCACTCCTCTAACTTGAGTAAGTGGATGAAATATAAAAATATGAGATTTTTCCTTCTTCCCTTTACTTTTGCTAGTTATTTTAGTTTTTTAGTAGAAGTGGAAGTGGAGAGTGGAAGGGAGAGCTATGTATATTAGACATGTAGTTGGGGGGTGGCTAGAGCAGTCTGCAAATTCTTAGATACTTTATTCTTTTTGTGAAGTCTCATAGTAGAAGTACTAAAAAGCACATAGAGAATGGCCATAAGAAATGGTGTAGTGGTGGTAATGGATGGATCAATGGTGATTATATACATGGAAGGAATGGAGGCAGAGACAAAAGGAAGTAAGGGGGTAGATCTAGTAGAAGGTAAGGGGGCTTCTATAGAATAAAAAAATTTGAATCAATAATGGAAATTGAAGTGAAATTAAAGGTAACAAAGGTCTAAGTAGCTTTACATTTTAGTTTAATGGGGTCCTCTTAAAGTATTATATCTTTGGCCTCCTCTAATTCATCCTCCTGATCTAAATCATCTACCAGGTCCTTGATGATGATTTCATTTCTTCCTAATTACTAAAACCTTAGAGGTGAAATGGTTAATCCTTGATATGTTTATGTTGTGGGGATACCTGTAGGAGTTATTGGCTTCCTATTGTAAACCAAGGGGGTCTTTCATTGAATGGGAGAGTCATGGGAGGAAGATGTTTCTACTTATGTAGTTGGTACCCTAATAGTTGAAATATTAGACATGTTGGGGATAGTCATAAGGACATGAATGGTGCTAGGAGTAGGTATCTCTTCCTCATTGGAGTATAAATTTATAGGATATCCTATTTCTCCTCCTCTTAGTGCACTCAACTCAGAGAGCATGGGTTCCCTTTTGCCTATTTTCAATTTCAAATTCAATGGAAGTCTTTGAGATGAAGAAGCTTCCTGATCTCCAAACTACCCTCTTTAAAGTTTGAATGTTTCTAGACCTTGAAGAGAGCCCTTTCACTATCTAATTATATAGTAGAGATACTAGGCTCTATTTGGATCATCCTTAGATTATCTTCCTATATTATAGAAAATTGTGCTCACTCTAATACTTCATTTGATGTAACATTGAAGAAAAGAAAGTCATAGCAGTATGGTTGATATTAGTAAAGGATGTAAAATTTATGAATGTGTTATTGGATATGTCCATAGGGGTCCCAATATCTCCATGGAATTATAGGGAAGCCATATCAATTCCACTTTATTGTAGTATCACCAATATTTTTCTCATGGAATATGACATTCTACCTATTGTAAGAAGGATCCCAAAAAAGAAGGCTTTCTTCTACCTATCTAAATCTTCCTCAATGTTGTTCCACAACTGGAAAGTAATTTCCTATTGTTATAGCTTATTCGGTATCTAATTGGGGAGACATAGGGGATCTAACTTATTCCCCTAGATCATAATGACTGTAAAGTTTGGATATAAAAAGTAATCTCCCTTGCCACTCAAAATTTTCAATATATTCTCCCCAATATGAGGCATGGGCAAGCCATGGATATCTTGTCACACCTATGGATAGAAGGGGTGAATGGTTTAGTTCAATGGTTGTATATCATTTATTTAATATCATATATTAAATACCAATTTGTGTGATATTAAGTATGTAATGTTCACTTTTCAAATTTGTTAGCTTGGGTTGGTGGGGGATTTTAGCATTTATCAAATAGGAAATATTTTATCTTTACTAAGTATGGAATTAATATCAATAATGTTCTTCGTAGTAAGGAACTAAAAAGTATAACATCCAAAAGGTGATTTTAGGTTAATGTTTGTGGATAATTCCTTCAAAGTAATTACTTTGGACAAAATGTCTATGGCTATTGTTCTGAAGCACATTGATCAAAAGTCCTAAAGTAATTCTTTTGAAGTGATATTTCATGGTTAAAGGGTACTTCCAAACTTTACAAAGGGTAGTTTAGGTCTGAAGGGTAGGCCTCATAGGGAATTTTTTCCATGACAAAAGTATAAAATCGTATACTTCATAAATTCCCAAGGGCACTTTAAAAATTCCTAAAGGATAGTTTAGAGGGTTGAAGGGCACCTTTGATTTTTGAAGGGTACTTTTGTATGGATAAGGGTCACTTCAAATGTCTTTAAAGGTAGGTTTGGTAACACCTAAAGGGTATGTGCCTTTAACTTAGTGGGGTGGGTTTAGGAATTCCAATGGGCATGTTCCCTTCAGAGGAATTCTTTCAAGGATTTTGTATCGAACAAAATACTCAAAATAGAAGTCTGAAGGAAATGGATATATGGAAAAATGTCCCAAGATAAAATCTCTAAAGTGTATGTCTAGAAAGGTAATTTGGATATTTCATAAAGGCCAAAAGGTCCATTTTGAAAAAATATGAAGGGTAGGTTCCCTTTGGAGGAATTATTTTACGGATTCTACAATGGAACAAAAGTTTTGAAATAATAAGTTTGAAGGGGATGGTTTAGGGAAAAAGATCTTTTTAAAAGGTCTGAAAGGATCTACTTAGGGGAATTTACTTGAAAAAATTCTATGAAGTAATTGGAAAAGGTACGAAATAAAATTTCCAAAGGAAAGGGTGAGGGTAAATCACAAAAAATACCAAAGGACACTCTCACAAAACTTTGGGGTGTAGGTTGGGATAAAAAGGGTACTTGAGAAAGCGTTTAGGGATATTCTAAAATTCCAAAAGTTAAGCCTCAAAAAACCAAAGGGTATGTACCCTAAAAAATGGTAAAGAATAGGTAAATGTTTAAGTTTGAAATAGGTCAAAGGGCTAGTTGGAAGGGTCCCAAAGGGTAGGTAGAAGGAAGTTGAAGGGTATACTTTGTAAAGGCCAAAGATAACTTTAAAAATTATAAAAGGGTACTTACATACACCTAAGGTTCATTCCTAGAGTTCCAAAGGATAAGTTGGAGAGGGTCAAAGGGATAATCCATCAGGATTTTATTTCTGAGAAAAAGCATGCAGTCTAAAATCCCCTAAGGTGAAAGGTTCATAGGCTGAATTCTTTTAGAAGAATTATTTTAGATAAAGAGCCTACAATAATTTTTATGATAAGATGAGGCTTCTAAAATAATAAGCCTAGAGGAAGTAGGACTTAAAATTTCCTATAAATATACATCTAAAAGATATTTTTGCACAAAATCCAAAAGAATTATCTCAAAGAATTCATTTACATCACATAATTTAGCATTATAAATAAAATAAACATAATTCCAATATCATCCACCAAAAAATTAAAAACTCCTAGATTTCAAAACTTTGCCTAAAACATATGAAAAAATATTCCTCAATAAGATCATAATTCAAAAAAAAAAAAGGATCCCCATTTCCTTCTAGAAAAAGGGGGTTATTGGGTACAACAAATGGTGAATTACAGGGGGAATACTCCTGAGTTTTCAAGAACCTATAACTTTGGTTTGCAATCTAAAATCATTCATGAAATTTACCACAAAAAATACTTAAATAAAAAACATTAAAGAGACTTCTAAGTTAATTCACACAACATACTTGCCTTTGAATTTCTTAGATCAGTGTGTGTTGAGTGACTAATTCATTTACCCCTTATTGTGATGAGTTTTCTAAGGTTTTGATGAGGATATAGGTTTAAATCTAGTATCAATAAAAATAACTAAAACAAAGGGAGCTCAGGCATTGCTCTACTTATAGCTCGGCATCCATATCCCCAATAGATATATGTTGGGATCCTTCCCTTCTCCTTCCATTGTCATATCTAACCATGATGCATGTTATATTGACCTTATTTCATCATCTGATATTTTATTTTGATTTTATTTAGATCTTATTCTATTCTTTTAAACTCATTTATTTTTATTTTATTTTTTCTTAGTTCTGATTAGTGGAAAAGAGAGAGAAATAACCTTGGTGAGCTGGTATAATTAGAAAACACGCCATTACTAAGACATCCGTACCAGTCACATCTAGACAAAAAATTATCATTTCTAGAAAGTATTATCTTGATAAGTACATTTGATCTAATGAAAAAATAAAATTTTCTAAATTTGTATGAATAATATGAGAGCATCTTCCAACTATCTAATAAAATTATTTAATTGTGACACCATTCAAGATAATTTATGACTTCTTAATTTCATTTTAAAGGACTCAAATCAAATAAATATACCCATAATGTATACCAATCTCCAATGTGTCAATATTTTAATTTACCCCTTTTTCACAAGTCCCAAATTCTATTATTTTGGATTAATTTTAGTAATAACTGGAGTAAACACAATCTTGGTCATCAAAGAAAAACCAAAAAGTCAACTAATCTAGAAAGTAAAAATACTGGAAGCAAGAAATACTAATCTAAGAAAACTTTGAAATATACTCTAGAAAACATGGAAATCTAATCTAGAAATCATGAAATCTACTCTATCCATATGTATAAGATTATTTAAATTCTCTCAATCAGTAATATCCACAGATGGAGTAGCTTTGTAGTAATGCTTCAGGAACTATCCCTTAACTAGATATGTAAGCTCATTACCCTAAAGATTTTTTAGATGAAACACATTATTTACCATGATCTCTAAAATTTGATATGGTTAAATGCATAATGGATAAAACTTGTCATGTTATCCTTTATTTACATGGGCTTTATCCCATAGTAACACCAAATCTAAAATCTTGAATGTTTTGACTTTTCTTCTTTTATCAAACCACCTTTTAACTACATATTGGTGTTTGTTGAGTGTTTGTAGGGATTTGTTCTTCAATTATCCATATATATTATATTTAGGAGTCTTGATTTTTATTTTTCATCAGGATCCATGTAGTATTTTATGAATGTATAAGTAGGTAGCTTTAGAATGATAGGAAAAACTTGTCTGCATCCATACACCAAAAGGTAAGGTGAAGCTTTTAAGGCTTGCTTATATCTTGTTTGGTCTTCCCAAAGAGCATACTTTAGTATATTATGCTAGTATCTAGGTTTTTCTCTTGCTAACTTCTTGATTACTTTAATTAAATTTTTATTTATTGACTTGACTAATCCATTCCACTGAGGGCAATGGTTAGAGCATGCCCTGATTATAATTTTATTGCCATGTGCCCACTCAATGAAATATACTGATATAAATGTTGTTCCATTATCACATACTATATAAATGGGTGTGTTGAATCTAGTAGTAATGTGCTTCTCCAAAAATTGAATCACATCTTGTGCTTTGTTATTCTTTGTGGTAAATGCTTCAATATACCTAGTGCAATAATTTGTAAATATTAACACAAATTTAAGGCTGATAGAAGAATTTTGTTTGATTACACCAATGAATTCCAAGACCCATTGTACAAATTATTTCCCATTAATAACTAGTTATAGAGGCATAACTACAAGAACTTTCCTTTTGGCCAATTTTTCAAATTCATGGCAAGTTCTGACATGCATGCGAGCATCCTTGAAAATGGTTGGCCAATAGTAGTTCAACCTCAAAATGTCATGGCCTATGGTATTCTTAGTATGGTGACCACTGCCTATATTTTCATGAAAATTTTCCAAGATCTCCTTAGCCTCTTATATAGATACACATCTAAGATATATACCTACATAGTTTTTCCTATAGACAATTCCCTTTTTGATCATGAAGTGAGCATCCTTGAGCCTCAAATCACTCCTCTTTTCTCTATTATATTCCAAGGGACAAGTTCCTATAAGTAAGTACTAAACTATATATGTCTACCACTCACGTTTAGAAACTTGTGCTTCACATACCTCTTCAATAGTGATTTGGGGATTAGGCTCAGTCGTGATTTGAATAAAACCTTACCCTCTGATGATTTTTGTAGGCTTGATTTCTATGTCAAACTCATAGAGTTTGGCCATCTAGTTCCCTTGATGTTCCTATTGTCTCCAAATATTTCACTCTATAAGAGGTTGTTCAATCCACTTCAAGATTTGGCCAACATGGGAATACTTTGTGTGGGGTACTTGTAATGGAAGTAAACCTCTAGATTTTAAGGGAAAATACTACAGATATGAATTTATGCGCTTATGCTACTAAAACTACCTATTATGGGTGAAAAGAGAGAGAAATATACATAAAGCAAACCTAAACTAGGAGGTGATACACAAATAGTTTATTCTATTCACACACTTAAAATTTGCATAATGAACTAAGACAACCAAACTAACCTCAAAACCATTAATGGAGTTCCTTAGCATTAGTGTTTCTCATGAAGGAAAATAACAACTCAACAAATGAAAGCAAGTGAATGGAAGGTCAGATACCAAACTCATACACACTTCAAGAGTCTATTGTAGCATCATACTCTTCATGGAACCTATTGAATAGAAGTAATTTATAGCAACACATTCAAGGATTACATGAAAACAAGATGAACTCAATCTATACTTGATATTCAAGATGGATCACTTCAACACCTAGTGCAAATGGACTTAGAGTATAACTAACTTGCTTCTCATTAGTTTAAGTACAAATCAAGATATAATTTTGGTAGGGTTTTTTCCATGTCAAGAGTTGTAATCCTTTTCAATAGCTAAAATGGCTCATACTTATATAACTTGGAAGAAGAGAGAGAAGTTGAGGAGGCACAAGGACAAGTGTCAAAGGTGAAAATCAGTTACAAGGCATGTGGATGGAATGAAAAATGAGTCATGAAATTGAATTACACTTAATCACATCCCAAATTAGACTCCTCTTCTAAGTGTGGTGTAATAACACTCTCAATCACTATTCCTTTGTGAAATTACATTCATCATGGGATTTATCGAGCACCCCAAAGTAAGTGGTATAAAATTGTCTCATCAGTGAGAAGAGGGAGTTATAAAGATGATTCCACCTATATTAGGAGTTTTCTTCATCATGACATTCTCTTACATAAGCTCATCCTCACCTTGAAACCATGATCACTCTCTAATAGGATTATCTTGACACTTTGAACTATAATCTCTATATATTCCCTAAGTGATCTATACCAAGTGTCTTAAGACACATTTTAGGACACCTCATATGCTCAGCTCCATCCAAAACACTTTAAAAGACCTCCAATTTTGAGTTTCCACTCTTTCCACTATGTGATACCTCTTCTCATTTTAGATTGGCTACCTCCATCTCTCCTTGGCACCTTTGGATAAAGTTAAAATTTTCTCCTTATTGCCAAGATATACCTCATGACTATGTTTCAACTATTTAGGTGTTGCTTGTAGGCATATTCGTGGCAAGGGTTAAACCTTGAAGGTGAAAATAAGAAACTTCACTTCAGGTATAGTATTATATGAATATGAAATTCACCCTAGACCTCTAATTTTGGTGATACTAGCCTAATTGAGAAAAATATTTACTAAGGCCTATTTTAGATGACTGTTCCCAAGCCTGTATAGATAACAGAGGACTATTTTGGGGTCAAAACATCAAACCTTACCTTTTCTCAGTAACCTTATCTTAGTATTTATATTTTGACTATTTAATATTGTTTTAACTTGATTTCATAGTTTACAACCTCTGATATGAGGTGAAAAATCAACTTTCCACTAATACCTCTATAGAATTTACTGTCAACACTTAGTGGTTTTTTGACAACTTTGAGGTGTTCAAACTCCATCTTCACTCATTATTTTGACCTCAAAATTGGAAAATTTATTTTAGGTGGATAGTGATAAAAATTTTAAAAAATTAAAATCTTGAATCACCTTATAAGTGAATTTGGTGAGGTCCTCAAAAACCTTCAAGGCCTCTATTTACAATTTTTAGGGACTAAGAACCCAATATGGCTTGATCATTATTTTAAAGTGAAAACCTTACTATTTATAACATTCATAATATAAAATATAAGACCCTTTGGATGTTTTTAATAATTAAACATAAACTCTATCATATGTTTTCAACATTCGAACCTCTATACAACTTCTTAAACTCATGTAGAAGCTAACTGTGAGCACACTCTGCTAACAGGGTAGTAAACAAGGAAAATTAGACAAATTATCTTGAATAATGGTAGCTTGATTTGATCTCTAATAATTACATTTAATGGAATCACATTTCAAACATGGACCTAAGCACATTGAAACCTCCCCTGGATCTCTTTTTCATGTTGCAAAACTCAGGTTACCCATATATGGCTACCAATTTTGAAAAATAAGTACACCTTGGAGTCATCATTTAAGGGAATTGAAATATAAGTGTTTTATGATTTAAATACCATGGATAGTACCTAATATAATATTAAAACCAAATTCCAAAACCACACATCTCTAATCATTTCTAAGTTCAAGTAATTTGGAAAAATCTAGACCTTGCTTGGTTGCATAAGAAACTTTGAGGACTGAACCTTATTAACAATGGTTATTAAAGGAGGAGGCATAAATATGAGAAAAAAATTCACTAAATAGAATCTTAGTATAATATCATTCCCCAGATCCATTCCTCCCAACTCAGCTTGTTCGGCCTATGGTGAGTGAAAGTATTTGACTAGTTTTGACCCTTCCAAGGAACAATGGGGAAGGAAAGGTGAAATTTGAAAATTTTTAACCTAAAAAAAAAATCTGATAATGGAAGTATGGGGAATAAAAATAGACATCCATAAAATTCCATCACTTACAAAAATCCATACAAGTCCGTACAAGTGGCTAAAAATTCCCTTTTTCAAGTGTTTTCTTGATTTTAACTTGAACCTATAGAATTGGTCAGTTAAAATAAGGTATTTATGACCCCATAAGACACACATAAGGTGACATAGCCATTTTATACTTGAAAAATTCCCAATAAACCTATACAAAGCATTAAATGCCCATTTTTTACCTTTGAAAAGACCCAAAGTGACATGGAGCACTAATGCAAATCATGACCAAGGCTAATATAAAATTTATTGGCATTAAATGACCTATGAAACATATCATTACAAAAATTTACCTATGGGGTTGACTCATTTTTATCAAGGGTAAAAATGGTCAACATTCTTGGTGATTCACAGGGGTGGCATTCTTATTATACCTAGGACTAGTTGCCTTACACCTCCATTAGGCATAGAGTCATGCATATGGACACTCTAACTGACTTGAATATACCTTTTAATCAAGGTGAACAAGTTGGTTTACCCACACACACAAAATCATAGACACACACCAACAAAAAATCAAACAAACTTGTGTTTTAATAGCACTTAGGGAACACAACAATAAACTAAAACAAAACCAAACTAAACACACACTATCTTTAAAGAATCACTCCCTCTTGGATCAAAGGGAAAGTTTGAAACTCTTATTACCTCATATAATTAATGGATACATAAAACATTTTTTCATTTAAACATTGGCATGGAAGCTTTCATCTTTCTCATGGTGTTGGCCAATCTTTTGGGCATGAATTTCAATGTAGCTGAGATAAATTCAAACAAATCACTTATAAAGATGATTTATTCTTTCACTTCAACTACCTCAACTTATTCATAAGAATCCTTAATTTCTACATGATATAATGATGCCTTACTAAATAATGTTTCTTGTCTCCCCATGATGTCTTAAGAATGGACAAGTGGTTTGTCAACTGCAAGTTTTTCAAGATCATTAAGGAGACTAGTGTAATCTTTCTAATCTTGATCATTATTTCTCATGGAGACTTATTTATCTATCTCCTCATATACTTTTCCTTCAACCTTGAAAATGTTTTCAAGCTCTTGTATAAACTCAATTTTATAAAACCATTCTTCTTTGTCATCTCTCACATCAAGGATCACTTCCTCCTCATGAACTTCTTCAAACACCTCATCTTGATCCTTAGTCATATGGTCTACTCCAATTCTATCCCCATCCTTCTTATGATCATATGTAACTTTATTTGAGTCTTCTTTCTCTTGTTTCAAGAAGGGTGAGTTATTATTGATAGCCCCAAGTAGAGTTCCAATGATAAATTCTTCTTCATCATTACTTGTGTCATCCTCTTGCTCTGCTGCAAACTAAATTTGTTCCTCCTTTAATGCTTCCCTTAAAAGAGTTTCTTATTCAATAATATATGGGGTGGGAGGGTGGAAAATGGATGAATGAGATGAATAAATAATGTAAGGTGTAGTAAGAGGCTCATGAATGGATATGGATGAAAGATAAATCTCTTAAAATGACTCTTAGATACCAACAAGGCTTTATTGGGTTGAGGGTACATCACTTTCTTCCATATTCACCTCATGATTTTCATCATCTTCTTGGACTTCTCCTTTAACCTCTTTCTTTCCCCAAGACTTCACAATTTGGTCCCAAGTTGGAAGCTTGTAACTAGTAGTCTCTTTTGAGGATTGAATAGGTTCTTCTTCAAGGAGAGGAATGGTGGAAGAGAGATATATAGGTCTATGGGTTGGGGATGGAGTTTGATGTTCATGGATGGCCATGGAGATGGGTGAAACTTATTGAATGGGATCTTGAGGGAGAGGTAAGATAGGATGAGAAATATGAAGGAGAGATTCTTCATACAAGTTTTCATCATCCTCCTCATCTTATTGAGGCTATTCATAGCTTTTTAGAGATTATTTTAGAACTACAAATTTTTCCATAGCCTCTTGAGTTTCCCATATCTCTAAACTATCAATCCACCATTGAAAATCATTTCTTTCCATGGACAATCTTTCACTAATTACATATTTATTCTCTTCCTCAACATACCCCCACATGTCCATTAACAATCTAACTGAAACTCTTAACCAATACACAAGACCACCAAGTGTTTTATCGCAATACTTATCTACCACACTCATATGCTTTTCCAATTCTGGAATCATTGGCATAACTACCCACACATTTTGAGAATGAGAGGTGTAGTAAGCTTGGAAAAAATGATTAGGCTATTTAATTTATTCAAGAATTTTTTTCAAAGCTTAATATTTTTCCTCCAAACTAATGGTATTTATTGACTCCTCATGACAATGATGAGGTGAATATGGATCATATGGCTGGTCAATAACAACATACTCATTTGGAAAGGACTAGGTTGACCATAGGACTGCCATGACTCATAGGGAGGATGGTATTATTTATAGTAATATTGAGAAGGATATAAAGGGTCATAAAAAGGTTGATAGGGAGGTGTATGGTAAGGATTCTCCTCATAGCCATCCATATAAAATTCATAAGTCACATGAAAAGACAAGAATTGATCAAAATAGTTAGCAATAGATACTTGGGCTACTTGTAACAAGAAATTCATTTGGATTCACCATTATTTCTTTTTTAGATGTTTCCTAAAGCTGATAAGAGAGAAGACACACCAACAATCTTCCCACTATTTGGACCTTATCCCATCAAGCATGACAGAATTGTTGTCTCCAAATCTTGCACCCTAGAATAGGTTGTTCAAGCCTCTTCAAGATTTTTCCAACATGGGAATACTTCCAGGTGTGTGGGGAAACTATATTGGAATTAAACATTTATATTTTAAGGGATATCTCCCTAGAAATGAATTGATGTGCTTATTATACTAAAACTACCTATTATGGGTGAAAAAGGAGAGAAAGATACAAAAATAAAAACTAAACTAGGAGGTGACACACCAATATTTACTTCCATTCATACACTTGGAATTTGTATAATGAACTAAGACAACCAAACTAGCCTTAACACCATTAATGGAGCCCCCTAGAATTAGTGTTTCTCATGAAGGTAAACAACAACTCAACAAATGAAGTAAAATGAAGGGAAGGTCAGATAACAATCTCATACACACTTCAAGAGTCTATTATAACATCATAATCTTCATGAAACCTATTAGGAGAGAAGTAATTTATAGCAACACATTCAAGTATTGCATGAAAACAAGATGAACCCAATCTATACTTGACATACATGACGGATCACTTCAACACATAGTGAAAATATACTTAGAGTATAACCAACTTGCTTCTCATTAACTTAAGTACAAATCAAAGTACAATTTTGGTAGGGTTTCACCATGCCAAGTGTTGGAATTATTTCAATATCCAAAATGGCTAATACTTATAGAACTTGGAAGAAGAGAGAGAAGAGAGAAGCTGAGGAGGCACAAGGACAAGTGTCAAAGGTGAAAATTAGTTACAAGGCATGTGGATGGAATGAAAAATGAGTCATGAAACTAAATTACAGTTGATCACATCCCAAATTAGCCTTGTCTTCCAAGTGTGGAATAACAACCCTCTCAATCACTATTACTTTGTGAAATTTCCATCATCATGGAATTTATTGAGCACTCCAAAGTAAGTGGTGGAAAAATGTCTCATGTGTGAGGAGAAGAGGTAGTTACCAAGATGATTTCACCTACATTGGGATTTTTCTTCATTATGACATTATCTTACACAAGCTCATCCCAACCTTACAACTATGATCACTCTCTAGTAGGCATATCTTAACACTTGGCACTATAATATCTATATCTTCCCCAACTAATCCATACCATGGGTCTTAAGACACATGTTAGGACACCTCATATGCTCAAATCCATCCAAAACACTTCAAAAGACCTCCAAATTTGAGTTTCCACTCTTTCCACTATGTGATCACTCTTCTCATTTTAGACTAGACAAACTAAGAAACCTATCAAGGAAACTTGTGGTGATTATCAATCTTTGTAAATCACATGGATAGTTTATTCAAGTCCCAAGATATCCACTCGAGTGATTGGAATCTATTGATCATCATTAAGACCTAAAAAAATAATAAAATGTGAAGAAAACCTATTTATTACATCACCTGTATGGATTCCATACAATATGAATCCATGGATCTGATCCTCATTTAGTTTTAAACAACTCATATTCATCACTCAATTTCAAATTCATCCATCTAGACGCACTTTTAGGCTCATTTTCACCATCAGGTCCTAAAATAGGGTTTATACTGATGGAGTCCATAGTTTTGTTGTAGGATTTAATAACTAGATTGATGGATTTCATATATTTTTTTATGGATGAAAAATAAATAATATACCATTTCAAGCATAAAATAGTCAAGTTGAAATCATGTATAAGCTTAAAAATGTACATGACCCTCAATTTGGCTTTTAGGCTTAAGGGTTTCCTTCATGTATGACTGTAACCCTTCTTGGTTAGAGCATCTTGTTTGATTTAAAAATTATAAAAATTTGTTTTAGCTTATTTTATGTGTCATTCAGCTTCACCAATCATCACTTGGCCTTGCCTAACCTTTGGTCCATCCATCTCACCACTTTTCCTTCAACATATCTCCTCATGTATGAGACAACTACCCCTACTCTGAGACAAAATAGAGAGGGTTTTCAATATTAACATTGGAAAATTAATCATTATATAACCTTACTAATCTAAAAATGGTGGTTTTTACCAATTTTTATCTCCTAAATCTTCCATTATACCACCAAACTCTTCCAATTTTCTAAGCAAACTTTTGAACAGGTAGACTGTGAGGTTAGGCATGGTTTATACTATGTTTGGAAGTTTTAGGGATTGAATTAAACTTTTTCATGTTATATATGGACCATCCATGCTTCCCATGATGTTTTAAAACTATTTTATATTAATTTTACCCTCAAACACCTTCTTTATGCTCTTGAAAGCATAGATTAAGTCCTTGACTACCTAGGAGAGGAATCACTATTTTAGCCTAGTTATAGGTGCCTTCTTGGCAAGAATTAGTCATTATGATGGTGTATTTATATTTTAAATGGTGATATTTCCTTTATTTCACCTTGTATCCATTTTTTAGTCTCCTCATGAGGTTTAAACTTGAAATTTTCTCCTCACTACCAAGATATACCTTATGAATATGTTTCAACTATTTAGGTGTTGCCTATAGGCATATTCTTAGCAAGGGTTAAGAATTAAAGGTGAAAAGAAGCAACTTAAATTCAAGTATAGTAACATACAAGTATATAATTCACCTTAGACCTCTAATTTTGTTTCTACTAGCCCAATTGAGATAGAGATTTACTAAGCCCTATTGTAGATGAGTGTTCCCGACCTATATGGACAAGGGAGGACTATTTTGGGGTCAAAACATAAAACCTTACCTTTTCTCAATCACATTACATTAGGATTGATATTTGTACTATTTTATATTTTTAAAACTTTATGTAATAGTTTAAAACCTCCCATATGAGGTGCAAAATCAACTTTTCACTAACACCCCTATAGAATTCATTATCAACACTTACTAATTTTTTGCCAACTTTGAGGGTGTTTAAACTCCATATCTAATCCTTATTTTGACCTCAAAATTGGCACAATTTGTATAGGTTTATAGTTATACCAATTTGTCCAAATTTAAATCTTGGATCACCTTGTATGTTAATTTGGTGAGGTCATCAAAAACCTTCAAGGCCTCTATTTAAAATTTTTAGGGACTAAGAACCCAATATGGCCTAATGATTTTTTGAATTGAAAATATTACCTTGAAATAGAATATAAACCTTCATAAAATTAAATTTAATACCCTTTGGATATGTTGGATCTTCAAACATAAACTCCATCATATGTTTTTAACATTCCCACCTTCGCATAACTTCTTGATCTCCTGTAGAAGCTAACTGTGAACACACTCTACTAAAAAGGCAATAAAAAAAAATTAGATAAATTAGCTTGAAGAATTGTAACCTGATTTTATCTCTCATAATAAAATTTAATGGAAGAACATTTCAAATATGGACCCAAACATATTGAAACCTTGCTTGGATCTCTCTTTCATGTTGCAAAACTTAGGTTACCCATATATGGCTGACAACTTTGAAAAATAAGCACACTTTGGGATATTCCTTCAAGGGAATTTAAATATAAGTTTTGAATGATTTAAATGAGGACATAATATGAGCTTAAAAACACATGCCAAAACCATATAGCTCCAGCCATTTTTGAGTTCAAGCAATTTGGACAAATCTAGACCTTGCTTGGTTACATAGGTAGCTTTGAGGACTAAACATTCTTAATGATGGTTAATAAAGTATAAGAAATAAATATGAAAAAAGATTCACTAAATGGAATATAACTTAGTATAATAGCATTCCCTAGATCCATTCCTCCCAACTCAGCTTGTATGACCTGTGGTGAGTGAAAGTCTTTGACTAGTTTTGACCCTTCCAAAGAGCAATGGGGAAGGAAAGGTGAAAATTTTAGTTTATAAATACAAAAAAATAATATGATCATATAACTGAGTATGGGGAAGATCAAGAGACATCCTGGAAATGCCTTCACCTTCAAAAATCTATACAAGTTTGTATAAGTGGCTAAAAACTCCCCTTTTGAAGCATTTTCTTGATTTTAACTTGCACTTATAGACTTGGTTAGTTGAAATCAGTTATTTAAGACCCATTAGGACACATGGAACATTAAATCACAATTTTATACTTTTAAAATTCCCAAGAAACCTGTACAAAGCATTAAATGCCCATTTTTGACCTTTGAAAAGACCCAAAGTGACATGGAACACTAATGCAAAGAGTGGCCAAGGATAATATAACATTTATTGGAATTAAATGACCTATGAAACAATTAATGAAAATTTGTATACCTATGGGGTTGAATCATTTTGATCAGCGGTAAAAATGGTCAATAGTTCGCCTAGCTTGTTCTATGACATGGTGAGTTTGACAACAAGGTCTAAGACAACAACAATGCTTTTATTCCTCAAAATGTAAAGTCTAAATTTATTTACTTCTTTAAAAATGGAAAATATCTACTTGTCAATAATAGAGTATTTGATCTCTACATCCTTTAGATTTATACTCATGAAGGCAATTAGATGTTTTATCTCACTATTGTTCTATGTGAGCACCACAATAATTGTGTGTTCAAAAGCAAAGGAGTATAGATAGAAATATTTTGTAAAGTCTAGACTGATTAATATTGAAGCTTGTGATATCACATTCTTAATGTCATAAAATGACTTTTTGGCTTTGGATATCCAATCTTTCTTGAGCATGGTGTTTAGAGGCTTTACAATCTTAGTAAACCTTTAGATGAACTTCCTTATGAAGTTCATCTTTACAAAGAATGAATATAGTTCCTTTTTATTGTTTGGTGGCTAAATATTTGAAATTTCCTAGATTATATCAGGATTGATGGGGATCTCATATTTAGTGATGATGCGCCCCAATAATTTTCCTTCTATAACTCTAAATATGTTTTTCTTCAAATTTAATGAAATTCCAAATCTTTTTCATCGTTCAAATATAGACTGTAGGTGAGCTCTATGGTCCTTTCTATATTTTTAAAATACTATGAGATCATCTATATAAATAATTATATATTTCCTATTCAATCCTTTGAAGTTATGATCCATGACATGTTGAAAGGTAGTTCAAACATTGATTAGGCTGAATCACATCCTTTTATATGCATAAGTTCCCCATTTCATGGTAAACGTAGTCTTCATCCAATCTTCAACTTGTACTCGTACTTGATTTTAACCTAAAAATCCATCTAAAATGACTTCATTTCAAAACCACTTACAATTTGTATTACCTCATATAGTGATGGTAGGGGGTAGTTATCCTTTTCATAAGATTTGTTCACATTCTTGAATTCCATGTATAGTATAATTTCATCATTCTTATTTCTTATTGGGACCAAATTATCTAGCCATGTGGAGTGTTATATGGGGAAGATAATTTTTGAGCTTAATATCTTTTCTACTTCTTTCTAAATAAGAGGCTCCAAGATAGGATTCATGGGTCTTTCCCTCTATCTTAATGGCTTATGGTCTTGCTTGAGAGGAATGGTATGAATGATGACCTAGGGGTCATAAAATTTTAACTCCTCATATGACTAGGTGATAACATCCCTATACTAAGAGATTAAATCCCTCATTCACTACCTTTCCTTAGGAGTATAACTAAGATCAATATTGACATAATGCAAATTATGCTCATTCCCTAGATTTTCTTTCTTGAAGTTTGATTCATTGAATTTGGGCTACCAGAGTTGTGCCTAAGGATCTAATTCAAAACCCCTTTCTAAGGAGACTAAGTTAACTGGTATTCAATTTTACTTAAGCTAGAGAATGCCTGCTCTATTTTTTCCTCTTGCCAAAGGTGATTGACATCCATGTCATCAATGATTTGGGACTTAAACTCCCCTAAATTAGTTAAGAACTAGATAATCTGATGATTATCACTGAAAATGAAAAAAATTATACATTATCTAGAATAAAGGGATAGGGAACCAATTCAATGGACAACCTCTATACTTGAGACTCCTATAATGGCTCAAGAATAGCATCATTTTTTGGCTATTGAATCAATGGCCTTATTTTTCTCTCTCGATAGTGCTACTATGTTATAATCTATAAATATTTTGATTAAATATCATGTTATATGCCTATACCTCTTTAAATAAGATAATTTTCACTAGTATTTATTTCTTATCTGATGAACTACTAGCACTGAGTCCCTTAATAATTTTATCTATTTTACATCATTCTTTAGTGAAAACTATAGTCCTAAGATTAGAGCCTCATACTTGACTCTATTATTTGTAAAATGAAACTGTAATGTGTAGGCAGTCAAGAAATTCTTACCTTGGGGATTTATTATCTCAATTCCCACTCCTAATCCTTACTTGGACTTGGTTCCATCAAAATGAATTATCCATAGCTGGTATGAACCTTTAGGTTCCACATTTTGCATTGAATTATGAATTAAAAAAGTATAAATGCCCAATGAGGGAGAATCAAAATTTACCTCTTTGTTCTTGATGTTGCACTGAGTGATGGGATATTTCATCCTAGGTTCTCTATCACTTTTGATCTGATTTGTAACCCCTCTTCAAGGTAGCTAAATGTGAGATAATTATGTGGAAATATATCCATTAAGTGTGTTGTCCCCCAAAAGCTATCACTCATTTTTGAGACAACATTCAAACTATTTTGGTTCAACAGACCAAAATTGTCTCTCCCCTTCTAAAAATTATTCTGGGCATTCAAATTCTTCGTCATTCAAGATTTTTTAGATTTATATAGAATTTGTAGGATTGAATCTATGGACTCAACATGCTTGAAATCAACAGGTTCAAAGGCTTCTATAGGCGAGTTCAATCAAAAGAACAAGTTTCCAACACTTAGTCATTTTCAGGATTGGTTTAATGCCTTGGTTCAACCAAAAAAGTTCATCGACAAGCTTCTATTCAGTGTTTGAACCATTGAACCATTTTGGTTTAATGGGTTCAATGGGTTCAAAGGTTCAACATCATTAACAAGAGTTAATCACATTTGCCAACGTTCAAAGTTCAACCGCTTCAAGTTCAACAGCTTCAAAACACTTATCAAAGAGAAGAAGGCTTGAACCATTGAACCATTAAACCACTTTGGTTTAAAGGTTTAATGGTTTCAAGGGTTCAATAGGTTCAATGGCCCTATGTTTCAACATGGTTTGGCTCAAAGCATTTGGTTCAAGTGGTCAAGTGAATGAATGGAATACAATAGATTGAACTGATTGAACCATTAAACCATTAACCCAAAGTTGGTTCAATCAATCAGTTCAATCGATAGGTTCAAAAGGCTGGCACAAAGCCAAAGGAAAAAGAGTATTTGTAGAGGGCACTGAACCAAGTCGAGTGCCATTGTAGAAGGAAATGAGCAAAAGCAAATAAAGATAATTCCTTCAAAAAAATGAACCAAAGACAAATAGCTCTTACAGAGGGTAGGCAAGGAGCATATGGACCATTTCAAAAGTCTGAAGGATATTTTTGAGCTTGAATAGCCTTATGGAGGGCATAGTTATCTTTGAGGAAAAGAATGTGGCAAAATAGTTAAGGCAAGAATCCTTCAGACTTTTTGTCCAAAGGAATTCACCTGGGAAGAAATCCCGATAGAAAAATTGATGGAAAGTAGAGGCAAAGCAAAGGAAGATTTCCTTTGGACAAATTTTCTGAAAGAATTACTTTGGACTTTTTGTCTGAAGGAAAAGTCTGCCAAAATAGAAAACCCACCAAGGAAATAAAAGCCCAAAGGCCGCTAGAAAGATCCCAAAGGGTAGGTACCCTTGTGGGAGGCTCTTGCCAGGGAAAGTGGACCATTTCTCAAGACCTTGAAGGTCAAGTTCCCTCCAAGAAAGATCAAACCTCAAGTTATAGCAGAAGTTGCCATGTGTCTCTCATAAAAATGTAGTGGAAGCTACCACATGTCATCTTTTGAGACATAGTTTCTAGTAATTTTAAAAACAATGGAACATGCCACATGTCATCTATAAAGCTTGGTGAAGGCCACTAAGTAGCAACATCCGTAGCTTCCTTCTTTTATTGAGTAAGGACTATGGTGGGTCCCAGGTGAGTGGCTAAAATTGAATGGAATGCACCATGTGTCATCATCTACATGAGTTCAAAAGAGTCCCAAATGTTTCTATAGTATTTTTATGAGCTCAAAAAAATCTCCCATGTGTCATCATCTACAAGACTCTCAAAAGGATCCCAAAGCCTCTATAAGTAAAGTGGATACTACCACGTGTCCTTGCCTATTTCATAGTGGAACGTGCCACATGTCACTTGTTAAGAACAGTGGAAAGTGGCCAAAGCAAACATGAAAGACACGAAGGAAGTGCTAAGGAGGATGATAGGCTTGTAACCATCAAATTTAGGGAAACCAAGTATCCATTGGCTTTCAAACGATGATGGACCTAAACATGTCAAATTTGTGACAATGAAATAACTGTTGATCCTTATAGATGTAATCATAGACCCTGTGAACAAATTTAGTGATTGGCCAAGGAGATAGCTCGAGAGCTCAAATCACACAGATAACGGCAAAATATAAATAGGAAAGGGGGAACGATGAAGAAGGATCAAAAGTATCCATCCATGGGAGATGTGTCTAGAAGGTAAAGTAGCCCACCAGGTGGATATTGGAGAGCATGAACATTTAATGGCACAGTCTATTTTTCTACATTGAACAAAGCAAACAACTGGAAATACATCAGGGAAACACATCAAGCGACCCATATTAAAAAATGATGCTCGATTCTAGCATAGCCCATGGAAAAAATTTAAAATGCATTGAATGAATCATAAGCCATCATTTTTGTGAGACAAAGTGCCCAAGTATTTCTTGGAGCACTATATATAAGACTCTCTCTTATTGTTTTAAGGAGATCTCTCAGTTATCAAAAACAAAACTCTGCCCAAATTGAAAGGCATTAATGAGACTTTGAGCTCAGATTATTCATCATATTTCTTTATTTGAATAAAAAAGCAAGTTAATTTCAAAATTTGTGTTGTTTATATCTTGTATCATTCTAGGAGATTATTTTTATGTCTATTTCCTAAATGTATTCTTGTTTATGCAATTTAACAAGCAGAGCTAGTGGAGGTGACAAAGAAGGTGTCCTGAAGCTAGTTACTTTAAGACTTTATGCTGTCATAGTTGTCTTCAGTGTGTGTTTATTTTCTATTTCTATGTAAAGGATCTTGGGATGACTTTGTGCCCTTATTATCCTTTGTATTTCACTCTTTGGCAGTTGAGGTGGAGACTTTATGCTAGATTTCATCTTGCTATGTTACTGTGCCCAGTTACAGTTACTTGTCACTACCTGAAAGGTTCCTATTTTCTGTTGAATAGTACTCTGAAAGAAAATGAGTGCCTTCTATCATTTCATCAAGGTTTATTCTTTGATTGGTGAACATCATCTCTAAAAAAAGAGAGATGAATGATGTTATCCTACCCCTGAGTATTATTTTTAGCTTATTTATAGTAGATTATCATATATATATATATAGATATATATATCCCCTTCATACTTATAGAGAACCTCCCCTTGATGAGAGGAGAGATTTGTCCCCTTTTGATGTGGTAAACCTGCACATCTGGTCAACTAATCTTTCTTGCTATGGTTGATTAGACCTATTTTACTCATTAGTACGTTGGTGACAAAATATTCACCCAATAGTTTTTAGCGACTCCATTGGGGATTTAAGTGCATTCTAAAGCCTCAATTTTTAGATTGAAGCAGTCCCTACCCTTATCTATTATAGACTCTATCAAGTCCATTATGTGTCTTACCCATTATCATTATAGCCTTACCATCTCCCTCCACCTCCATGCCAACTAGGATAGAATGTGTAGTTTGAAGCCTCAAGCTTCAAGCTGAAGCAAGGTTAGTTCATTCCCATTTTTGTTTTACAATCTGGCAGATCCTTGGTATATGCGAAGCCAAAGGGATAAAGGTATTGTTGACCTTGTATTTGAGTTGGTATAACAAAGTAATTTTGATCTATTTCCTTCACTATCTCACCTCTAATGAACTAGAATCTTTACTCCTACTAAATTTAAGTCTCCATTATCAAGCAAAGCCTCCATTTCTGCTATTAATAAAGCTTTGCCAATAATTACCCCTCTGAGATTTGTTATTCCACCTTTCCATAGTCATATAATGGTAATTCAAGGCCCCTGGGGTAATTATTTTGGTCCACTTAATTTAATTCCACCCCTACAAGAGCTCCCACATAGTTCAAGGAAGAATTTCCATAAGTTATATGGTGATGGGAAAGTTCATCCTGATGAACACATTACAACCTTCAGCATAGCCTGTGGTGTGATAGGTGTGGAATTTGAAGATTTGGCAGTTAGACTATTTGTAGAAAATTTACAAGGTGCTATCATAGATTGGTTCTACCACATATAGGCTAGGTCAGTAACTGATTGGAATACACTCAAAGCCAAGTTCAAAGCAAGGTTCAAGCCTGTAGAAGATGCACATGCCCTGCTGGCATAACTCACACAAATGAAGAAGGAGCCTCATGAACAAATGAGATATTTCATAGCCAAGTTTGACAAGCTAGGGAACATGATTCCTATAATTACTCGGCCTACAACTGAGAATCTCAAATGTTTCTTCATCAATTCTCAGCTACCTAAAGTGAGTTTTTTGATTAGATGTGTTAGCCAAATGGACCTTGTTGTAGCTCAAGATTTGGCCACTAAGGTGGAAGATGACCTTATTTTTGTAGGAAAGATAAGGAGAGATCTTAACATAGGTAAATATTCTTCATCTTCTGAATATCCATCTATAGACACCACTGATCCAATGGTGCAAAAGTTGGAAAATGAATTACTAGCCTTGAAAAGATAAATGGCCCAAGGAATGTCTGCTCCTCCTTATCAAGATATGCCAAGGAGGACATTTTAGAACTAGCCATATCAAGGTAATGCTGTCAGAAGTCAAGGGTAGCCAAATTGTCTTCCTCCCCCACAAGGGAAAC
Source organism: Torreya grandis (assembly GCA_037957365.1). Classification (NCBI taxonomy): domain Eukaryota; kingdom Viridiplantae; phylum Streptophyta; class Pinopsida; order Cupressales; family Taxaceae; genus Torreya; species Torreya grandis. Next base: position 431,957 of record JARHVA010004734.1, on the reverse strand, counting down.
TTGCCATTGGAGCACCCTCAGCCAATTCAGTAGTTGGATATCTCAAAACAAAATCTGATTTCTCTTTACAACTAAAATTCAACCAATAAAATGACATTGATTTCCTTGCAAAAGACTAAGAAGAATTAGCTAGCGACTCCAAAATTGATTTCCTAGATTACCAGGATGAACCTAAAAGTGAAGGTGAAGTCACTGAGGGATCATATGCTGTGTTCACCCAATCTAAGAACCAGTCAGCCCAATAAGCTGATAAAGGGAAAATAGAGGAGTAACCTCAACCAACAATTTCAATTGCTAAGCATGGAACCACTATGCTTTTCTAGCCAAAGGACCTAGTGATTGCGAAAAAGGTAAGTACATAAAACATCTCTGCACCTTCTACTTTAACTTCACAGGCCAATCCTTCCCCTCCCAAAAATCAAAAGGATGAACTCCATTCCTTTGTTACTAGTCCATTTCAGTCATTTGAAATAATCGACCATGTCAAGAAGACTAAAATTCAAATGTCTAAATTTGAATTCCTACAAGCCAACCCTGACCAATTAGATAGGCTAGTTCAGTGTGTGAAGAATAAAGTTATCCCTACAGGACAAGATGTTAAGAAAGTAACTCATGATCCCTTAAGGAACATGTCCATCCCAAAAAATCTTGTCATTACTCCTTTAGCTGCCCCTAGGAAGATAGAACCTTTCTATGTTTCTCTATTGATAAATGGTCACAAACTGAGCAATTGTATTATAGACTCAAGTGCATTTGACAATGTCATGCCTGCCAAGGTGGTAAAATCTCTTGGTCTCACACTGACCAAGACATTTGGGAAATGTTTCTCCATGGATAATAAACAAATATCTCTACTGGGACAAATCAAGGATGCCTAATTTGCATTTGTAGCATTCCCAGACAAAAGAATCAAGATGATAGTCCTAGTGGCTGATGTTTTAACCTCATATGGCATTATTTGAGTGTGAAATTTTTGCAAGGATGTTGGTAGAGGATTGAGCATGGACCTATCCAAAGTAAGGATTCTATTCAAAGGCATTATGAAAGATTGCTTCTTGAAAAAAGAAGCAAAATATGTGGTTACCCAATCATCAGCACTTGAAGCTCAAATTTTGTTTGAGTTTTCAGGCATGGGTAACTAATTTCTAACTATAGATGAAGTTCATGAACATTTGATGAAGCTCTTGAAAGTGTCAACCCAAAAATTAGGTTAACTGGAATAGCAGAAGAATTAGTGAAGTGCAATGGAAATGTGGAAGAATCTTCCCCTCCAAATGAAGAAGATTTCAAAGAAAAAGTAGTGTCTAATGAGGTATGGATTCTAGAATTTGATGGTAGCTACTCCTCTACTAGTTTAAGAGCTAGGTTTGTGTTGATATCTCCTCAAGGAGATATTTTTCTTTCATCATATAGGTTTTAATTTAGAAACACTAATAACATAGCTAAATATGAATCTCTGTTGCTTGGATTGAGGGCTACTCGAGACAAAGGCATCAAGCTCCTTCATGCCAAAAGAGATGCTGAACTAGTGGTTTGTCAGGTGAGAAACCTATATCAAACCAAGAATGAAATATTGCACCAATACCACAATCTAGTATGGGACTAAATTGAAATCTCTGATGCTTTTATCATCTCTACCATACCCAGGGAATCCAATGACAGAGTTGATGCACTGGATATTTCAGCAACTCTCTTAGTCCCTCACCCAAACTTCATATGAGACAAGCACACTATTGAGCTAGTATTTAGACCAAGTATACCTGATAATGCCAGTCATTGGAAAGTGTTTAATAATGACAACCAAATCATTGCCTTCTTGGAGCAAAAAGATAGCTTTCAATGGCTACATTTTGAAGGCAGTGAAACTCAGAAGTGTGAACTAGCTCTTGAATCAAATACAGACGCAGGTGAGGAATTCCTACAACTCAAAGGGAATAAAATTCCCAAAGGCTTGGTTTCTTTCAAGAAGCTATTTGACAAACATGATAGATTCATCAAATAGTAACAAATAGATTCAAGCTCCTCCCAGGGGTTTGATCAGATAAATTTAGGTACCAAGGAAGATCCTAAAATGGTGAATATTGGGAAGTGTTACACTCTTAAATAGAGATTCAAGTTCACTGCTCTACTCTACCAATACATGGATGTCCTAATAGACTCTTATGACGATCTAAAATTGCTCAGGCCTAAAAAATTCAACATGAAATTCCTCTCAAAGATGATTTAGTACCTTACAAGCAAAAATCTATGCAGTATAATCTGAAGATATCAGTTACTATTTTCTCTGAGATATAAAAAATGTTGAATGCCAAGATAATTTTCCCAATCCATCATTCCACATGGATTGTCAACATAGTACTTGTGAGGAAGAAAAATTGCAAAATTTGCATCTATGAGGATTTTAGGAATCTAAATTAGTCATCCTTAAAGGATAACTATCTTTTTCCCATCATTGATCAAGTACTTCAAATAGTGACCAACTCAGATATGTTATCAATGCTAGACGGCTTCTCAGGATACAATCAAGTTGAAGTTAGTGAAGTAGACCAACACAAGACTACCTTCACCACACCTTGGGGCACGTTTGCATATAAAAGGATGCCTTTTGGCTTAATAAATGCTGGTGACACCTTTTAGAGAGCAATGGACCTTACTTTCAAAGATGAAATGGGTAAGTTCATCATAGTTTATCTTGATGACTTGACCATCTTTTCTAAGCATCACCCAAATCATATACACCACTTGCAACAAGTTTTGGAGCGCTACTACCAGAATGGTATTTATTTGAACCCCAAGAAGTCTATTTTTGGAGTAACAGAGGGAAAAATTCTCAAACACATTGTTTCCAAAGAAGGCATAAAGATTGACTCAGATAGAGTCAAGTCTATCCAAGAGCTTACCTTGCCTACAAGTAAGATTGTTGTTCACTCTTTCTTTGGGAAGGTGAATTTCTTACAAAGGTTCATCCCTGAGAAGACTAGACATATTGTAAACATGATGAAGGGAAACACCACCTTTAGCTAGATTGAAGAAGGAAAGTCAACATTTGAGGATATCAAGACTGCCATTGCCCATGTCCCAATTCTAGTTTGTCCAAACTTCAACAAGGAATTCACCATATATAGCTATGCTTCAAAACACACACTTTCAACAATTCTAGTTCAATAGAACCAAAAAGGTATGGAATCTCCCATTTATTTCATGAGCTATCCTCTCAAAGCTCATGAGCTGAAGTACTCAAACATGGAGAAGCATGCTTATGTAGTAGTGAAGGTAGTCAAGCATTTCTTCTTCTACATCTTGAATTCTCACACTACTACCTTAGTTCCTAATACCACAGTTAAATCCATACTAACTCAGCAAGAGTTTGGGACAAAAAGAGGCAATTGGATTGCAAAGATCTAGGATTTTGATCTAGTCATCAAGCCAACAAAGCTAATATGAGGAAAAGGCCTATGCCAGTTAATTTTTGATAACAAACTAGAAGTAGAGGATGAAGACATGCCAATAGTCCTCTTTGTCTCCACTATGAATGAGTGGTATTCAGGTATTGCACATTTACTTACTTATGGTGAATGTCCTACTCATCTATCTTATAAGGAAAGAAGGACTATCAAGATGAAAGCTACCAATTTTGTCCTTTGGGACAATGGCTTATACAAGAGGAGCCTTGATGGAGTGTTCCTTAGCTGTGTGGACAAGGAGCAGCAAAGCCAACTTTTGAAATCTTTTCACAATCTAGCTTGTGGAGAACATTTTTATGCTCCTATGATTTCCCATAAAATTGTATGAGCCAGGTATTACTAGCCAACTCTTTTCCAAGATGCATATAAGTGGGTAAGAAAATGTGAACTGTGCCAGCAGTTTGTTGGGAGATCTAATTTTGCTGCCCTGCCTCTCAAGCCAGTGGTCATAGAGGAACCATTCCAACAATGGGGAATTAATTTTATTGGAGATGTAAACCCATCTTCAAGCGTTGGACATGATTATTTCCTTATAGCAACTGACTACCTCACCAAGTGGGTAGAAGCTATCCCAACCAAGCATGTTACTTCAAAAGTAGTGTGAAATTTCCTTAAGGAAAATATCATTTCTAGGTTTAGGGTCCCAATTAAGATTGTCACAGACAACACATCTTGTTTCACTTCCCAAGAGATTACTCAATTTTATTTTTACTATGGAATTACCCTCTCCCACTCATCTGATTACTTTCCACAAGGGAATAGATAAGCTGAATCAAGTAACAAGAACCGAATGACTATCATCAAGAAGCTGGTGGATGACAACCAAAGGACATGGCATAAAGCATTGGTTGATGCTTTATGGGTAGATATAATTACACCAAAAAGGGCAATTGGTATGTCTCCTTTCTAACTTCTTTATAGTATCAATGCTGAGATACCAAGTACCTTGGAATTGATGACATTAAAATTGGTTAAGGCAATTGAAGATCAGAGATATGAAAGCTCCATTGATAAGAGGATCATGTGCTTGTCTGAGATGGATGAGTAGATAAATATGGTGGTGGATTAAATTGCTACCCATCAAAGTCTGGTGAAGAAGCTCTACGACCAAAAGGTAAAAAATTGTGATTTCCAGGTTAGAGATCAAGTCCTGTTGTGGGACAAGAGAAGAGAACCAAAGGGAATGCATGGAAAGTTTGATTCTCTTTGGAGAGGACCATTTATTGTCCATCAGATCAATGGTGAAAATAAATTCTTGTTGAAATATCAAGATAACATGCTCTTCTCTCTACCTTACAATGGGTAGCATCTAAAGCACTTCAATCCATGAAGTATCATATAAGATCAATTTATACTTGTGTATATTTGTATAGTCTTTAGTTCTATTTTTGTTCTTTCATTTTTATTTTTGTCACCTTTCTTTTTGGGTAGCACGACTCCATAGCCCAATGGCACACTTCAAGGTACTATAGTTTTTGGTTTCTACTTCCCTCAACTATTCTAAGTTTTCAACTGAAGGAAGTTCCCCAACTGGAGCCAACTGTTGTCCCCCAAAATCTATCACTCATTTTTGAGACAACATTTGAACTATTTTGGTTCAATAGACTAAAATCCTCTCTCCCCTTTTCAAAATTTTTTCTGGGCATTCAAATTCTTCATCATTCAAGCTTTTTCAGATTTCTACAGACTCTGTAGGCTTGAATCTACGGACTCAACATGCTTGAAATCAACAGGTTAAAAGGCTTCTACAGGCGAGTTCAATCAAAAGAACAAGTTTCCAATACTTAGTCATTTTTAGGATTGGTTCAATGCCTTGGTTCAACCAAAAAAGTTCATCATCAAGCTTTTATGCAGTGTTTGAACCATTGAACCATTGAACCGTTAAACCTTGAACCATTTTGGTTCAATGGGTTCAAAGGTTCAACGTCATCAACAAGAGTTAAGTGCATTTGCCAAAGTTCAAAGTTCAATCACTTCAGGTTCAATAGCTTTAAAACACTTATAAAAGAGAAGAAGGCTTGAACCATTGAACCGTTGAAACATTGAACCACTTTGGTTCAAAGGTTCAATGGGTTCAAAGGTTCAACAGGTTCAATGACCCTATGGTTCAACACGGTTTGGCTCAAAGCATTTGGTTCAAGAGATCAAGTGACTGAATGGAATACAAGAGATTGAACTGATTGAACCATTAAACTATTGAACCACAATTGGTTCAATTGGTCATTTCAATTGGTAGGTTCAAAAGGCTACCCCAAAGCCAAAGGAAAAAGAGTCTTTGTGGAGGGTAGTGAACCAAGCTGAGTGCCCTTGCAGAAGGTAACAAGCAGAAGCAAACAAAGATAATTCCTTTGGAAAAATGAACCAAAGACAAACAACCCTTGCGGAGGGTAGGCAAGGAGCAAATGGACTATTTCAAAAGTCTAAAGGATATTTCTGGGCTTGAACAGTCCTTATAGAGGGCACAGTTCTCTTTCAAGAAAAGAACATGGCAAAACAGTTAAGGCAAGAATCCTTCAGACTTTTTGTTTGAAGGAATTCACATGGGAAGAAAGCCTGATAGAAAACTTTATGGAAAGCAGAGGCAAAGTGAAGGAAAATTTCCTTTAGACAAATTATCTGAAAGAATTACTTTAGACTTTTTGTCCAAAGGAAAAGTCTGCCAAAACAGAAAACCCACCGAGGAAATAAAAGCCCGAAGGCTACCCAAAAGATATTGAAGGGTAGGTACCCTTGTGGGAGGCTCTCACCAGGGAAAGTGGACTGTTTCTCAAGACCTTAAAGGGCAAGTTCCCTTTGGGAAAGATCAAACCTCAATTTGCAATGGAAGCTACCATGTGTCTCTCATAAAGATGTAACAAAATCTACCATGTGTCATCTTCTAAGACACTATTTCTAGTAATTTTCAAAACAATGGAACATGCCATGTGTCATCTACAAAGCTTTGTAGAGGCTGCCAAGTCGCAACATCTACAACTTCTTCCTTTTATTGAGTAAGGACTATGGTGGGTCCTAGGTGAGTGGCTAAACTCAAATAGAATGCACAATGTGTCATCATCTACATGAGTTCAAAAGAGTCTTGAATGTTTCTACAATGTTTCTATGAGCTCAGTGGAAGCCACCACGTGTCATCATCTATAAGACTTTCAAAAGGCTCCCAAAGCCTCTATAATTTAATTGGATACTACCACGTGTCCTCACCTATTTCATAGTAGAACATGCCACATGTCACTTGTTGAGAAAAGCAAAAAATGGCCAAAGCAAATAGGAAAGACATGAAGGAAGTGCTAAGGGGGATGACAGGCCCCCAGCTATCAAATTCAGGGCAACCAAGTAGCTGTTGGATTTCAAATGATGATGGACCTGAACACATCAAATTTCTGACAATGAAATAATTATTGATCCTTGTAGACTTAAGCACAAACCCTGCGAACAAATTCAATGACCGGCCAGAGAGATATCTCGAGCTCAAATCACATAGATAAAGGCAAAATATAGCCAGGTAAGGGGGAATGATGAAGAAGGATAAAAAATATTCATGCATGGGAGATGTTTCTAGAAGGTAAAGCAACCCACCAAGTGGACATTGGAGAGTGTGAAAATTTAATGGTGTGGCCTATTTTTCTACATTGAACAAAGCAAAAAACTGGAAATACATCAGGGAAACACATCAGGTGGCCCATATTAAAAACTGACGCTTGATTTTAGCATAGCCCATGGATAGAATTTAAAATGCATTGAATGCATCATAAGCCATCATTTTTGTGAGACAAAGTTCCCAAGTCTTTCTTGGAGCACTATATATAAGACTCTCTCTTATTGTTTTAAGGAGATCTCTCGGTTATCAAAAACAAAACTCTGCCCAAACTAAAAGGCATTATTGAGACTTTGAGCTTAGATTGTTCATCATATTTCTTTATTTGAATCAGAAAGCAAGTTACTTTTAGACTTTGTACTGTTATAGCTTATATCATTTTAGGAGATTGTTTTTATGTCTATTTCCTAAATGTATTCTTGTTTATGCAATTTAGCAAGTAGAGCTAGTGGAGGTGACAAGGAAGGTGTCCTAAAGCTAGTGACTTTCAAACTTTGTGTTGTCATAGTTGTCTTCAATGTGTGTTTATTTTATATTTCTATGTAAAGGATCTTGGGATGACTTTGTGCCCTCATTATCCTTCATATTTCACTCTTTGGCAATTGAGGTGGAGACTTTGTGCTACATTTCATCTTGCTATGTTACTATGCCCTATTATAGTTACTTGTCACTACCCAAAAGGTTCATTTTGTCTGTTAAACAGTACTTCTGAAAGAAGAGGAGTGCCTTCTATCATTTCATTAGGGTTTATCCTTTGATTGGTGAACATCATCTCTGAAAAAAGAGAGATGAATGATGTTATCCTACTCCTGAGTGTTATTTTCAGCTTATTTATAGTAGATTAGCATATATATATATATATATATATATCCCCTTCATACTTATAGGGAACCTCCCCTTGATGAGAGGAGATATTTTTCCCCTTTTGATGTGGTAAACCTGCACATCTGGCTGACTAATATTCCTTGCTATGGTTGATTAGAACTATTTTGCTCATCAGTATGCTAGTGACAAAATATTCACCCAACAAAGTGTTTTAGACTAGTCTCTGCTTATCAATAATCTATTTCCTTCTAGTATGTCCACTACTAGGATCTCGATGGTCACCTAGACTCTTGGCTCTAATGTTACCTAAATGTGTACATAATTTAGCTCTACCACTATTGGTACTACCATCATATCTAGATGAGAGACTAAAATTTTTGAAGGGCTAGGAGTAAGACCAAGCTTCTTACATATATAAGTAGGCATAATAGTTGTAGAAGCCCCAAAATAAACAAAATAATTATGGATATTTTTAGTGAATGCTCTAATGGTTAGTAAGAATGAAGTTTTTTTAGGTTTACTCTTATAGATGACATTAGTATCATCCACTTTTGATTCTTTCATTCTATCTAAATTTGTCCTAGTTTTCTCCATAGTGGCATTTTTAGTGATAAACTTCCATAATAACTTCTTTTGTTTAGTGATTTGGACCAACCTATGAAGTGTTTAATTTTCTTCATATGTTCCATGATGTTGTACCCTCTAGATTTTCTTGATTCTTCCTTGCTTGGCAATGGATCATTCCCTTTTTAACGGGGTGGATTATTTTTTGCTTTAGGATTGGTGAAATTATTAGAGTCAATGTGGTTAGAGGCTACTTATTACTCAAATTATACACCCCTCTCTAGAACTATTGGAAAGAATAAACTTATTCTAAATTATCTTCTAGTTCATTTTCATCCTCTCATGGGAAGGGAATTTTTTGAGTCTCAAAGAACATGGTGGTACTAGTATATCCCTAGTCTTGATGAGATTTTGGTGGATTATTTATTTGATCCTTCCTGGTTACTTCCCTTTGAAATATCTCAAACATAGTAAAAAACTTAATGTAATCAATATCATCATGATGGGGTGTATTGTGTATCTTTCACTAATTTGTGAGAGTTTTTTAAAGCAATGTTGATTTCTAGAAGTTTGCCAGATTGTTTCATATTATTCATGGGCCAATTGAATGGTCTATTATATCTCAAGAACCTAGTGTTTTAGTTACCCATATGGGTATTGGTATTTCCTAATTTTTATTGCATGTTCATAAAATCATTACTCAATTTTTGAACCATCTTTTCGATAAAATCCAATTTATCTTTTGTAGAATCTATGCCTTATAGAAAAACTATGGGAAGTACAATTTCCTATTGGTTCTATTGGTAAATTTTATCTATCATGTGACTATTTAGATAGACAAAATTTGGCTGTGTCATTTGTGTCAATGGAAATAGTGTGTACAACTGATTCTAATTGTATGTTGAAACATTTTGGTTCATATGTGGTATCGGGTTGAGTCCTAGGACTCCATTACTAAGGTTAGGTATTCCAGGTGTCTTTAAATTGAACTATCTATCGATGTTAATGGTTTCTTCAAATGTTAGTTCCAAGGTATTGGTAGTAGGTTATATTTTCAAGAACATGATGATAATGGGGTCTAAGTCATTTTTGTACATCTCTAGTGCTAACACCAGTTGTGGTTTGTACCCAATGTTCAACCAATTATACATCTTCTACCATCTTGATTTGAAATTATGGATGGGTTCATTGTGTTCTCTCTTTATGCTGGTGAAGTATTGATATATCAATCCAAAATTGGTGAAATATTTGAACTATATAAGAAACTCCACTTGATAATCCTCCCAATTGGTGACAGAGTTTTTTGTTAGATTCAAATACCAATCATACACAATATCCATTAAATTAAAATGGAATAACTAACATGCAACATCCTCATCAACTACATTCATTAATCTTAAGTCAGTTTTAATAAATTCAATATGCTCTTCTATGGTCCTTAGCTCTAAAGGAGAAAAGGATGATAGATATTTTTTAGGGTTTTAGGGTAGATCATGCATGTCCCCCAAGATGGAAATGGTAGATCTAACTAACCAAGGTTGTTTTTGGGCCATTGGTTGATTACCAAGAAAAGGGTTCCTTACAAATGAAAGGTGCCTTTGTGGAGGTGGGTTGTTCTAAACTAGAGTTGTTGGCACAACTATAGGTCTTCTATGGTTTTATAAGGGTGATAATAATAAAATAGCCTAGGAATTAGATCTAGTCACTCTTCTAGGTGACTCTAATTTAAATCTACACAAGGACTAACCTCTATTATTAGGAGTAAATACAAGCCCTCCTTCTATCACCAATGAAATTATTAGTGCAAGTTTATGCACACCATAATTGTAATAAGGTAGCCTCTAATTTTTTAAGATATCAATGGAGAAAAACTCCATTCTAGGGTTTGAGTTATAGGTATGAGGTCTTAGACAACCTGTTGATGAAATAACTAGTAAAGCATGTAGATTGTTAACAAGGTTTTTTGGATGGAAGCATGATTTCCTAATAGAGTGTATCCGTAGGTGAGTTGGATGGGTGGATGAATTTTATTATAGAGTGGGTAAGTATCAATAACAAAACATAAAAGGAGGTTAAGGTAGGGTAGAAAATGAATCATTTTAAGTCTTAGGAATTACTTCCTTGATTGGTTTTTGGACAGACCTATCTCTCCTTAAAACTAGTGCCTACTACTAGCAGTAATTACACACTAGTAGCCAAACACAGTTAAAGAGTCTAAGAGAATATGGATGTAGAAAGTGTAATAGCCTTAGACAAAGGTTATTCCTATAAGGGTATGAATTTCACACCCTTCAATCAAGAGATTATGGCTCATTATCTAAGGCAGCTATAACACACACTTAGAAAACTACACCAAAAAAACACAAGTGTACATCCAAAAATGTCTCAATATAACTTAACTATTTTAATAAACTCATTTAAAAATATTAAATAGCTATTACACATCTAAAATTATTACATTAATTAAAATATTCAATAATCTATTCATAACATTATCACATTAAAGATTTATTGAAGCAAACAACTATAGAAATAACAACTATAGAAGGATATTCAACTATCCCTAAATGCTATATCTCTATACCCTAATCTTGAAGATAAGATTGTTTGGCACAATGAGCCAAGCAGATAGTTTAAAGTTTCTTCCATTTTCACTTCAAATGGAAATGGCAAAAAATTGCTGTTGACGAAGGATTGGATCAAGGGGCTCATCCCTAAAATCAAAATCTTTTTCTAGACCCTCCTCCAAAACAAAATCTTAACTTTGGACAATTTATAGAAAAGAGGATTATATATTGTGAACAGGTGTATTCTTTGTAAGAAGGGCCTTGAAGATAGAGATCATTTGTTCATAAACTGTTCTTTTACATAGCTAGTCTGGAAAGAGATCCTCAATTTGTGGGGCATCGCATGGATCCATCATAAAAATGTGGAATTATCTCTTAAAAGCTGGTACTACCCCTCCAAGAATTATGAAGTAATTTTTTTATGGAAACTTACTCTTCCCCATATTTGGTGGGGAATATGGAAGGAAAGAAATAACCAAATTTTTAGAAATAAAGAACTCCCTGGATGGGTGGTAGGACAAAACATCATTAGAGCTATTAAGGAGAATTTTTTATCACAAAAGAATCCAAGCTCAACTCTCCAAGTGGATAATCCCTTAAGTACGGAAAATTCTAAAGGTAAACCTGATAATCCCAGATTAGGAGTTACATGGAATGCTCCCCCTCAAGGGTGGATTAAAGGAAACTTTGATGGAGCTGCTAAAGGGAATTCGGGGAAAGCAGGTTGTGGTGGAGTCTTGAGAAACCATACGGGAAAGGTTATTGATGCTGTTGCAATCCCCATCGGTAAATTGAATTGTCACATTGCTGAAGCTACTACTGCCCTTCAGACCATCAAAATAGCTGTGGATTCGGGATATCCCAAATTGTGGCTAGAAGGAGACTCATTGAACATCATAAATATTCTTAACAATAAAAATACTATGTCTTGGACCATAGAGGCTATGGTAATGGAGATGAAAACCTTAATAAATTTTTTTGATAAAGTGACTATAACCCACACCTATCGTGAAGCCAATGGAGTTGTAGATTGGTTAGCAAACTATGCAGTCTAGATAGGACAAAAAGTGAGGTGGCAGGAAACATTAGAAAAGAATGTGGAACTGAGGGCGCTCATTCTTCATGATGCAACTCATGCAAAGGAGGGAAAGATTAGATTTTAATAGAAATATAATTAGTAGGAGGAGTGGCTTTGTGGGGAAATGTCTACAATCATTAAAGAGGAAGGCTCTTGAGAGTGAGAAGCGGATCCTGAATGTGCCCAAACAAAGCTGACTTTCAAATCAAATTGGCATCAGGTGGGATCATTGTAAAGTTCATAGCGACTGGGTTTCAAAGAAGATGAGTATGGCTCATGAAAGGAAGGGAGAACCAAGGAATCAGGAACCCAAAAACTATGATGAATGGAGAGAGAAACAAGATGTCTAGAGAATCCTGTAGAAAGGAAAAGTCGTGAACTATATGGAAAGGCTACATGGGTCAAAACCGCATATCACTATGGCTTTTTTCAAAAATTGGATTGATGAAAGGGTCACTTTGCATGGTATCATGGTGAACATAACTGAGGATTTTATAGCAGAGGTTACAGGGCTGCCTACGGATGGACTTAAATTCTCCAAGTAGACAAGCATTTCGAATGAGGCCTTTTGTAAGTTCCCCAAGATGGATGTGGAAGAGCAAAAGCTGGTCAGGAATGGGGATTTCTATGAATTGGAACAGACTAAGGGGATATGGAGGGATGTCTTATGCTATAAAAGGGAGTATTTCATCCTGGATGAAAGAAGCAAGAGAGTGCATAAATTCCACTTTTTTTTCCTTAATCATTTCAGACACAAGGTAAGATTGTCTTTTCCCTTTTACCTGCGCTTCTCTTTGGTCCAAAGTTTATTTGCTCATAGGAAGAAGGAAACGTGTCCTATCCTGCATGAAGGCCTAATTCTGTTAATCGAAGGCTACTGCAAGAATAAATCTATGGTTAAGAACCCTAACCAAGGGAAAAATAAGGAGTCTGGGAGCAGAAAGAGTGAAATTGTAAAAGGGAAAGACAAAATCAAGTTCCCCAGCGCCAAAAATCAAAATGTAGAAGAAGATACAGAGCGGGAGAGAATCGATAAACCTAGGGAGGAAAATTTGGAGGAAGAAGAAGGTATTGAAAGCTGGAATACAAATTCAAAAGAGGACGAAGAATGTCAAGAGAAGAATGAGAAAGAAGGAGTCAGGAAAGAGGAGGAATCTGAAAATAGTAAAGAAGAAACTGAGGAAAATCAGAAAGTGTCGGAGGAAGATATTGTCCAGGATGGCCCTTTTGAGGACCCTATTTCAAGAAACGAAAGGGAAAATATAGTTTAGGATGACAATCAAGAAATGGACATGGAAATTCAAACTGGAACAAAAGAACAGTATCAAAGGGGCTGAGAGGATCACTTTGAAGAAGGTGGGAATAGTTCCAATAAGAATTCTGAGGAATGGAGAGAGAAAAGGTAGAATGATGGAAAGCACACACCTATGAGTTGGGTTAATTGCAAAGTAGAGGCTTCTCTCCAACTTGATTCTTGGATGTGTAAGGAGATTAAGGATCTTAAAAGGAAAATGGAAATTATGGAAGATAACCAGAAAGCTGCATGGAACAAAATTAACAACATGGAAAAATAGATAAGAGATATCCCAGTCAAGCTCAAAGATTACGAGAATAACCTTCAGGAACTCATTAGGGAGAACAGAATGAAAATGGAGGAAGTAACGTCCAACATTTGTGCTGCAGCTGCCAATATTGGAAAAAGAGCTATCGAGGAGACCAAATATTTGGAGGGGCCTAGCAAAAGGATGAGACAAAGCTCAAGAAAGAAGGCTACACAAGAGGGAGCCAAGTTGGTGGCAACTACCACTCAGGATACTATTGTGAAAGGTACAAAAACTATGAAAATGATTTTGGAACTGGAAGAATAGTCTGGTTCTTCTTGCTGGTTATGTTTTTTGGTCCTGTTCTCTAGTTTCTTTTTGTAATCTTCTATCTATGGTGTAGCCAGATCTATGTTAAATCTGGGTTTTGACCAGTGGTCTCTCTGGTGGTTTTAGGTCCATTTAAAACCTATTTTTGCTACTTCTCTGTAGTAGTTTTTAGGTTCTGCCTGTGGGAGTTGAAGCTTTATCTTTCTTTCCTTGTACTTGGGTTTTGGGATCCCATCAAAACCTATTTTTACCTTTATCTAAAACGTAATATTGGAAAGAAAATACTCAAACACTTCATTTGATGACCAAAATGGTTCATGATCTATATTCTAAAATTTTCTACCCCAAAAATAAAGTGGGTGGTATAATTGTATATGTAGACCTTGGGGAAGGGTCACCTCATCCTCCATGTCTATACATGATTATTACATATGGTAGTTAAAACATGTAGTTTTATCTATAGTCAAAACCATTTAAGCTAAAAACCTATAAATAGACAAATTGCCTTTACAAAATAAATATGCAACTTGTGCATGAGAAAATACAAGATCAATTTTATAGTGTTTTTTCTATTTTATAAGGAATCTAAATCCAAGTTCCTCTAGGAGTAGCACATGAATACATCTAAGGCTACGTTGGCTAGAGTGTTACATGGTCTCTAGTCAGACTTGAAGTTAGAGTAGAAACTGAAGATGTAGCTTTACTACCAGAAGTTTTCTTCTTCTTTACCTCATTATCCTTATAGACTCTATGTGCCCCCTCATGCTACTGATGAATGATGTCCAAGTTAAGCAGTGAAGGTTGGTAGAGTCTCTTAATTAACCTAAGGAGTCATGCATGTTCATCTTTAGTAAGTTGGAACTTACTTCTATAAATCTCCACTTTGGTCACCTTCCTTCTCACTTTGTTTAACATTGCTTTTATTCTTTCCACCTATAAGCCTTGTATCCTTTGCTTGAATTTCTTAGTGTCCTCCTAGATGGTTTTGTCAGAACTAATTTTATTAATCAATTTAATTATATAATCCCTTACTTTAGCTACTTTAAATCCTTTCAAAATTTGGAGGAGTTGGGCCTCATGCACTTGGTAGTTTGGTATTAAGGTTGAAATTATCTTCAACCACTCTTTGACCTCTTCATGTTTAATGATCACCAATTTCAAGGCATTAGATGCCTCAAATGTAGTCATTAGATCAAGATGGTTATACAATAAGTTGCCAATGTAGGCAACTAGCATCTTAAGATTGGTACTATATTGAGCCAAAGAGCCACATAGTTAATTTTCTTGGCTCATGTAAGGTACCATCTCAACCTTCATGAATCCATCAACTCTAGAGAATTATAGCACCTAAAAGCAACTTCCCTTACCTTAGATTTGATTCTTATTGGAATGTGCACCATACTAGATTATTCTTTAAGTTTCTCACTTTATGCCCATATTTCTTGAACTTCCTCCTCTAGCTACTAGTGAGCCAACTCTATACCTTCGTGAATGGATACCATTGCATCTTTGTGTGCTTGAGACAAGTCTAAAATATTTTCTTCATATACAGATTCTCTTGGTTGATTTTTTTACCTCTTTATGAGGAAGAATGCTTTCTATCACTCTTAAAGGATGATACTTACCCCTAGTCATCCTTAAATTTCCTCTTTTTAACTCTTTGGATTGAACTAGCTGAGGGGTCTAATAGAGTGGACATAGAGGGGATTTTAGTGACCTTATAAGCTAGAATTGGTGTCCTAAAATCAATAACCCAAAGAATAATGTTGAAGGGTGCCTTATTAATTACAATAAAATATCTTACTCAATCTCCTCTTCTTCCCTCTTTTGCTTCTTATTGGCCTTGGTCAAGAAATCGGGCAAGGAAGACCATATTATTTTGGACTAGTCCACTCCTCCCACTTGAGGAAGCAGATAGAATACAACAATATGAGGTTTTTCCTTCCTCCCCATACTTATGATATTTATTATAGTTTCTTTTATATAATTGGAAGTGGGGAGTGGAAGGGAGAGTTGTGTAGATTGGACATATAACTAGGGGGTGGCCAGAGTAGGCTACAACTTCCTAGATGCTTTCTTCTTTTTGTGAAGTCTCACAATAAAAGTACCAATAGGTACAAATGGAATGGCCATATGAAATAATGTAGTGGTGATACTATAGGGATCAAGGGTGATTTTATAAATAGAAGGAATGAAGGCATATATAGAATAAATCAAGGGGTAGATGCAGAAGAAGGTGAGGGGGATTCCATAGAAGAAATAGATGTTGATTCAATAATGGAAATTAAAGCCAAAGGAAAGGTAACAAAGGCATTAGTACATTGAAGTTATAGTTTAATGGGGTGCCTTTAAAGGCTTAGATATTTGGTCTCCTCTAATTTAGACTCCTCATCTGAATCATTTACCATGTCCTTGATGATGACTTCATCTCTTCCTAATTGCTACAACCTTAGAGGTGGAATGAGAAAGCCTTGAGATGTTTGCATTGTGGGGCTAATTTTAGGATTTCTTGGCTTCTTTATGTAAACTAAGGGGGTATTTCCCTGAATGGGATAGTTGTGAGAGGAATATCTATAACTTGTGTAGTATCTACCCCAATAGTTGAAATAGTAGACACACTAGGGGTAGCCATAAGGACTTAAATGATGCTAGTAATAGGAATATCTTCATAATTAGAGTCCAAATTGATAGGATATCCTATTTATTCCTCTTAGTGTACTTTACTTGAGGATCCCAGGTTCCCTCTTAACTGTTTTCGATTTCAAATTCAACAAAAGTCCTTAAGATGAGGAAGCTTCCTACTCTCTAGACTACCCTTTCCAAAAGTCTAGATGTTACTAGCCCTTGAAGAGATCTCTTTGGTTATCCAATTCTCTAGTAGAGATACTAGGCTCTATTTGGATCATCCTTAGATGTTCTTCCTATAGCCTAATAATTTGTGTTCACTCTAGGACTTCTTCATCTAATGTAGAATTCAAGAAAATAAAGTCATAGTATTAGGGTTGATGATAGTAAGGGATGTTGAATCTATGAATGTGCTATTGGATATGCCCATGGGGGTCCCAATCTCTCTGTGGTATTATGTGAAATCCATATCAGTTCTACTTTGTTGTAAAATCACCAAGATTTTTCTCATATAATATGTTATTCTGCCTATTATAATAAGGCTCCCAAAAAATAAGTCTTTCTTTTACCTAGATAAATCTTCCTCAATGTTGTTTCATAATTAGAAATCAATTTCCTATTCTGCCAGCTTATCTGGTACATACTTGGGGAGACATATGGGCTCTAGTTTATTCCTCTAGATCATAATGACTATAAAGTCTAGATATAAGAATTAATCTCCATTGACACTCAAATTATTCAAAATATTCTCCCTAATATGAGGCATGGGTGAGCCATGGATGACTTGCCACACCTATTGATAGATGTGTTCACATATTCTTACCATATACTTATAATAAGCATATATGTGCATGAATTGGAAATGGTCACATATTATATTCTTTATGCAATATATATCTAGAGCCCATAGATCACCAAAGTTTTTATAACATGTATCCATAATTACATCGACCAAATATGACATCATAAGAAAGTCTCCTATGGGAGTGGGGCATTTATCCTTGTGTAGAATCTGCTCTCCCAATCTTAATATAATTAACTCCCTAAGGCATAAACAACATCATGTGATAACATCATATATAGTAAAGTCACCCAATCCAAATTTATGAAATGGATGCTAGGCATCCCATATAACTTGTTTAGTAGATCCATACTTATTCAAGATCCCAACCTTAATTTGTGTATTGGAATGGCTCCCATCAACTTCAATCCTTTCTAGGTGATGGAATGGCCTAGGAGCAACCATAAAGTGATGAAATTTATAATTGAGGTTTCATTTTTGAATTTCATCTAATTGTGTTTTTCATACTATACATCTAGGATGATAAAAGATAGATATCTTTGAAAGTTACTTCCAGATATGCATGTGACTAATATATCTTCATGAAAATACAAGTAGGCATCATGTGATATCTTACCAATAAATAATAAATCCCTAAGAAGGTCAATACATGGCATGACTTCTAGTTTAGTTATGGTGAAGTGTAATCTTTATCACTTTTAGGCTAATAATTATTGAATAAACAAACTTTATGATAGTACTATCTTGACATATAATAAAAACATATCAACTAAATGAATTGCATCCCAAAGTTATGAATAGTTGTGATACTTATCTTCAAATACCCCTACATTGATGATGGTGTCATTAAATTATATAGCCTTTGATTAAAAATGTTGATGAGTGATTAGTTCCTTAGGATAACTTTGATGAAGAAGTCATAGCTATGAATTCATGCCTATATCTTTCTTAGCATGATGTGTGTTGTGCATGCATGTATATTAATGATATCAACTTGGATCTAGCTTGATTGTTGTTCACTATATACTCTTTAAAGTAGAAACTAGGGCTATCAATCATTATTTGGGGGCAATGATACTTCATTTGTAACATAACTTTAATGCAAATTATATCTTTAATGGCTATGTAACATCTATATAAGATCCTACATTAAATACTAGGTTGTGTGATATTAAATATGTAACGTTCACTTTTCAAATTTGTTAGCTTAGGCTGGTGGAGGCTTTTAGAATTTATCAAATAGGAAATATTTTATCTTTACTAAGCATGGAATTAATATCAATAATGTTCTTCACAATAAATCACTAAAAATTATAACATCCAAAAGGTGATTTGAGGTCAATGTTCATGAATAATTATTTTAGGGGGATTATTTCAGACAAAATGTCCACAACTATTGTTCTAAAGGACCTTGAGGAAAATTCCCAAATAAATTCTTTTAGAGGGCTATTTTTTGGTTAAAGGGTACTTATAAACTTTCAAAATGGTATTTTTAGTCTGAAGGGTAGGGCTCATAGGTTATTTTATCCATGATAAAAGTCCTGAAGGGTCTACTTCACAAATTTCAAAGGGCACTTTCAAAATTATTAAAGGGTAGTTTAGAGGGCTAAAGGGCACCTTTAATTTTTAAAGAGTAATTTTGTATGGCTAAGGGTCACTTCAAAGGTCCCAAAGGGTAGGTTTGGAAACACCCAAAGGGTATGTGCCTTTAACTTGAAGGGGTAGGTTTAGGAAGTCTAAAAGGCATGTACCCTTCGAAGGAATTCTTTTAAGGATTTTGCATCGAATGAAATGCCTGAAATAGAAGTTTGAAGGAAATGAATATATGGAAAAAGGTCCAAAGACATAAGTCCTAGAGGGTTTGTATAAAAAGGGCATTTAGATATTTCATAAAGGTTTAAAGGTCCTTTTTGAAAAAATCCAAAGGTTTGGTACCCTTTAAAGGAATTATTTCAAGGATTATACATCAAAATAAAAGGTTTGAAATAATTAGTCTAAAGGGGATGGTTTAGGGAAAAGGATCATTTTAAAAGGTCCCAAAGGATCTAATTAAGGGGATTTACTTTGAATAATTTTTTTGAAGGAATTGGAAAAGGTAAGAAAAAAATTTCCAAAATAAAGGGTGAAGGGCAATCACAAAAAATGTCGAAGGATTAAAATAATTCTTTTGAAGGACACTCTTAAAAAAATTGGGGGGAGTAGATTGGGATAGAAAGGTTACTTGGGAATGATCTAAAGGAAATTCCAAAATTCCAAAGGCTAAGATACACAAATTTGAAGGTTATGTGCCCTAAAAAATGGTCAAGAAGGGGTAAATGGTTTAGTTTGAAAAAGGCCAAAGGGAATTATAAGGTCTCAAAGGGTAACTAGAAGGAAGTCAAAGGGTCTACTAAAGGGTAATAATTTGCTTGGAGGGTCTACTTCACAAAGGCTAAAGGGAACTTTTAAAATTCTTGAAGGGTGCTTCCATATTCTTGAGGGTCATTCCTAGAGTTTTGAAGGATAAGTCGGAGAGGTTCAAATGGATAATCCATTGAGATTTTGTTTTAGGGAAAAGAAATGTAGTCTAGAATCCTTTAAGGTCAAAGGTTTGTAGGCCAAATTCCATCAAAATAATTTTTTTAGACAAGGAACCCACAATAATTTTTTTGATAATATGAGGCTTTTGAAAGAATAAGCTTGAAGGAAGTAAGACCAAAAATTTCCTAAAACAATACATCCAAAAGGTAGTTTTGCATAAAAGCCAAAATAATTAGCTTGAATAATTAATCTACAACACATAAGTTAGCCTCATAAATATAATAAACATAATGCCAATATCATCCACTAGAAAAGGAAAAAACCCTAGATTTCCAAACTCTACCTAAAACATATGAAAAATGATTCCTCATTAAGATCAGATTTCAAAAAAATGGCTTCTCATTTCTTTCCAAAAAAATGGGTTATTAGGTATAATAAAACTACCTAGGGGTGACCCCACATATCTTATTCATATTCCAACACTAACTACTAGTGACGATGATGTTGATAGTGAAATAGAGTCTGATCATAGCCTTTTTGATGACCTAACAAATACCAAATTATTTTACAATAATTTGAATTGTACCCTTTTAATAGTTAGTCATCATAATCTACTTATATTATATTAAACTCAATTGATAGATGAGGGCAAATAAGAAGCAATAGGATAAGTTGAGAAGTTTTATAATTATTAGATCTTCTTTGATTTTATAGGCCTTGGGGATAATGTTTTGTTGAGAGACCACAAACAAGGGTTCTTAATCAAACTGGATCCTACAACCTATTTTGGAGAATGGGTGAACACCCTTAGCCACAAAAAAAATAATAAAACATTGAGGTCTCAAATTAAAAACCTCTTTGAAGCACTTTTATACCATTGAAATAATAAAGAGAAAGGATAGTCTAGTGGTGAAACCCTGTTTTAGGTGCCATTAGATAGGGGTATTCAACCTTCTTCAAACATAGCTCAGGAGACCATAAATGATGAACTTGCCTATGGGTTTGAGTTTAGTCTTGAAGAAAAACAAGTTTTTTATCTAATAATCTAAGAGTTTCCAACTATATTTGTCACATGGCCATTCCTAACATTATGGGATTCTTATTCATCATGCCTAGAAGAACATGAAGATCTATTCTTAAAAGAGGACTATACCATTATAAGCTCATTTTAATCTTTATTCAACACTTATTGTAGAGGGAATGATAGAAGTTAACATTAGGACTCTACATGACCTTAAATGGATCAAATTAGACATGTCTCTCACTGAGGAGGAATGTGAAGTCTTTAAAACCCTTCCAAGGGAGTTTGTTGATATATTTGCTTGGGACTATCCTGACATGCTTGGTTTGGATGTTTCCTTGGTTGTACATGAAATTTTGACACATCTTGATGTCAAACATATAAAACACAAATTTCACAAGATGCATCATCTCATTACTATATTAGTGAAGAAAGAGTTAGAAAAACTCTTGGAATTAGGATGTATTTGATTGATTGATAAATTAGAGTGGATATCAAATGTTATGTCAGCCATCAAAAATATAGAAGGAATCATAATATACACTAATTTTAGAGACATAAGAAAATCCTACCCTAGGGATAACTTTATTCTACCAAACATTGACATGATTTTCAAATCTACAATAGGATATGAAATTCTCTCATTGATGGATAGATTTGTAGGATAAAAACCCAACATAAAATAACATTCACTATTTTATGGGGAACATTTTGTTATCAATTTATTCCATTTGGTCTCAAAATGTAGGACCACATATTAAAGAGCCATAACCATCATATTTAATGATATAATGCATGACATTGTTAAAGACTATGTCGATGACATACTAGGTAAATCAAAGACTAGGGTCGATCATCCAACAACATTGAGGAGGATATTTGAGATATTAGATGAACAAAAATTAAATATCAACCCTAATAAGTGTGTTTTTAGAGTTACTTTAAGAAAATTTCTTGGCTTCATTATATCTCATTGAGGCATTCAAGTCAATCCAACCAAAGTACAGGACATAACTCAAATTCCACCATCGACCAATTTAAATTAGCTCCATAGTTTATAAGGAAAAAGATAATCTATTAGATATTTCATTTCTTATATAGCTAACAATTCCACCCATTTACACAACTGATAAAGAAAGGTGTCACATTTCATTGGGATGACGAGTCCCAGAAAGATTTTCAATGCTTAAAGGACTATCTTGCAAATTTGCCTATTTTATTGCCTCTAATACTAGGAAAGTCATTCCTCCTATACCTGTTAGATACCAATAAATCTCATGGGGCACTTTTTGATAAACATGATGATAATGGAAAGGATCATGTCATATAATATTTAAGTTATACACTATTCATTTATGAACATAATTATATGCCCATTGAAAAACCCTATTTATTTATGGTATTCACAGCTCAGAAACTACAACATTACATGTTGAAAAATAATTCCATGGTCATTTCAAAAGTAGATACACTCAATTATCTACTATCCAAAACAAATTTACAAGGTTTTATGGCAAAAATGATAATCTTTCTTAGTGAGTTTGAGATATAATATGTGAAATACAAGGCCATCAAGGGATAAGTTCTTATAGATCAGCTTACTAAAGCACCCCTTGCAAATACAAAACCACTAACATTATAATTCCTAAATGAATTCATTATGATCATAATTGAAACACCTCTTGAGAAAGAACACTAGAAGTTGTATTTTTATTGATCATTCATAGCACATGGAT
Source organism: Torreya grandis (assembly GCA_037957365.1). Taxonomy (NCBI): domain Eukaryota; kingdom Viridiplantae; phylum Streptophyta; class Pinopsida; order Cupressales; family Taxaceae; genus Torreya; species Torreya grandis. The sequence goes on along the minus strand of JARHVA010004734.1, from coordinate 409,292 downwards.
TGGGGGTAGGCCTTTTGTTCATTACACCATAGGGGGATCTAATATCTAAATCATTTAGAATCAACTTTACTCGTATTAAAAACATGGCCAAGTAGAAATCACTAATTACAAGATTATGATAGGAAGTACAATGGAACATAAAACATCTAAAGTTTTATGGTGATTCTTAGTTAATCATGAATTAGGTTACATACCATTTTAAAATTAAGGATGACAAGATGGTACCATACAAGGCCATGGTCAACACTCTCAAACAAAAATTTGATAATGTACATTTTGAACATATACCATGGGCTAGTAATAGAATAATAGATTCCATGGCCATCATTGGATCTCTGATTTAACAAACTAACATCATCAAATAATACCAGTTTCTCATTGAAAATATGCTAGTTCTAACTCATCTATCACAATGATCTATGATATTGTTGGTCCTAGATATATTTGGTATTTAGACCTATACACATATCTTCATGACAAAATAATAAAACCATACCTATCCTTCAAACAATCCAAATCCTATATCCACCATGCCACATGTTATACCTTACTTAGATTAACCCTATACTTTTATAGTTTTGATGGAACTCTAATTTTTTGTTTAATTTCAACAAAATCTACATTAGCATTATGGGAAGTTCATTAAGGACTATGTGGATCCCATACAAGTGGGGAAATATTATCGAAGAATATCTTTCATACCAAGTTATTGACCAATGATATATGTAAATGCGATTATATATGTTAATAAGTGTAATAAATGTCAATGGTGTACAAATCTAATTCATTTCCTGACCAAGACTCTTAAACCAATAAAACCCACCTCATTTGATGACCATAAGCACATCTTTGCAACCACTGGATACTTTACTAATGGGGCTGAAGCTATACCCCTTACATATGTCACTAGAAAGAAAATTTCTAAATTCATCTTCAACCATATCATTTGCCTCTATGGTATCCCATCCAAAATTATATTTGTTAATGACATCTCATTCAATAATAAGGATTTTGAATCTCTATGTGTCGAGTATAATATTAAACAATATTTTTCTATGGTATATTACCTACAAGGTAATGAGTAGGCAAAAGCATCTAACAAGACCATTATCAACATCCTTAAAAAGATTGTCAATGATGTTGGCCATGATTAGAACCTCTAAATATTTTGTACCCTCTATGCATATCACACCAATCACCATACTCTAATAGGATCCACTCCATATTCACTTATTTATGACACTGAGATCATTCTTCCCATTGAGGTCAAGTTACCTTCTTTACGCATCTCTTTGAAGCATGTCCTAGATGATGAAGACTATCAAGTAGATCACTTAAAAGAGACAGAGTTACTTGATGAGAAAAATTTGACCATAGTAAACAACCTTCAAGCATATAATAATTGAATTTATGGCCACTATAATCAGTGCTAAAACATAGAGAATTTAAGCTTGGTGATCTTGTTCTTGATGAAAACCAAAAGAATAGCATGATTGTGAATAAACACAAAGGCAAGTTCAAACCCAATTGGGTAGGTCCTTCCATCATTGTTATAAACTATGGTGCTATATAATACATGCTCTCTACACCATATGGGGATGAACTTGATGGGCTAATAAACATTATACACCTTAAGTCTTACTTCGCTTGAGTGACCTAATGTATTGTCTATGAGGACCATTTCAATTATACCATACTATTGGAATTTTTTGTAACATATAATTATATCATCTTTCCAATTCCACATTCCATTCTACCATACCCTTTATATTGACCAAATTATTTTTAGCCTCCTAGACTATTTGACCTTGGTTCCATTCCATTGGTTTTATAGTTGTTTTTAGTACAAAGATTCAGATCAATTTCAATAGTTATTTTATGTATTCTAAATAGAGGCCATATTTTAGAGAACTATTGTAGAAATTTTTTCAATTACATCATTTATTATTTTGTTCTTTACTCCATGGGATTTATTATAACCACCTTTGGAAAAATTAGTGTCTCACTGACTTGCTACTAATTTTAACTGCCTATGAGAAAATCAGTGTCATTAACCTATGTCATTGTTTCCTAGTTATAATAACAAATTTGAAAACTAGGGGAAACACTTGTTTGTCATTCCTTGAAGTACCACCTTTTATGCATATGTTGTATTGTGCCATTTTCTAAATTTACCTATTTTATTTTAATTTGTTGCTAACTAGTTAGATTCTTTTATTTTAAGGCAAAACTATAGTGACTTGAGGTCCCATCCTAGGAATATGTAGGTAACAATAAATTCACATTTAAGTTAGCTCAGTGACCCCTTAGCCATGCTCTCACCATTTTGCAAGTGATTTAAGTTTGGACACTCTTTCCATTTTGTGAGCTTAGACCATCTAGTATATCATCATTCTTAATCAAGTTGAGATGCTCAAAAAATTCCAAAAACATTTGAAAATAGATCTATAAAATCTAAAAATCAACCACTTCTTTTCCTTAAGGTTTTTGGGAACCCTCACTAAGTTATAAGAAATCACTTGTTATTTAGTTTCCCCATACTTATTGGCCTGACATCCCACACTTTCACCATTCTCATTCATATATTATTCTATAAAATTCATCATGTTTTCTTTCTCATCATTTTCTTCTATCCCATTTCATGGAAGAACTACATTTGGCATGAATTTTTCATTAGATCTTATATCCATGGAACTATGTAAGTAGTGTCCACTTGTCTAGTGCATCTGGAGCCAGCTCGTCCACCCCTTCCTTTTCTTCTATTCCCACATTTAGTTAGTTTGTTTTGTTATCTCTTCTCATCTAAAGGTAGTGTTCATCATCCTATTTGTGTCATGTTTATTTTACTAACATTGTGATTAATCATTGTATATTTGTGTTTGCTTCATTTTATTTCATTTTATGTTGTTTTTTATCTTTATTTTTTGGTGTTTTGTTTGTTTATTTGCTTGTTTACCTATTTGTTTCCTTTCTTGTTGTGCCTTGATTCAGTATATGTGCATTCATTTGGTGTTTCCTTGTCCATTATTTTTGAATCCATACATATTCATACATTAATATTTATTGGAAATATTGTCATTAATGTCAAAGGTCTAGAGTTGGTGATAAAGGCCCCATTGCACATAATGATGTTTTTAATGCTCATATCTTGGCTAATGTGAGTTAATATTTATTTAATACTAAAATATATATTTTTGGTTGTATATAAGTCAAAAGAGGGACCATAGAGAAGTCAAACAGTCATGGTGTAAAGATAAAAGAGGAATGGGATGCATTTTCTCATGAAGAGTCATCTTGAGGAATTCCAAGAGTCACCATGTGAAGACAAAAGAAGGTATGGTGCATTTTTACAAGAAGGGACACTTTGAGGAATATGAAAAGTCACCAAGATAAAGACAAAAGAGGAAAGGATGATTTTTATTATGAAGGGTCATCATATGACTTTTCAAATGCAAGGATACGAAGGGTCATGTAAGTTTGGTGTTATTTTCCATGAGGATTGAAGGATCACAAAGGGCTAATGCCAAAGTTAATTTGGAAAGATATAAATAAAGGCTTGAGAAGCTATTTGTAATATGCAAGAGAGTGCATGGTTTGTATTTGTTTTTAAAGAGAGAAAGTAGGAGATATTGTAGAATTCTATAATCTGTTGAGTAAACAACATTCAGAGATAGTTGTGTTTTATACAAAAGAGGGGTTAGTGATCCTATGGGTTAGTGCTCATAAATATTTACAAGGGGTTGGTGCTCCTGTGGGTTGGTTCTCACAAATATTTGTTGTGTTAGTGCACAAAAAAAGGGGTTGGTGATCACAAATAGCTATTGTATTGGTGCTTAATAAAGGGGTTGGTACTATTTCAAGTTGGTGCTTGCGAACTTTGTAATTTGAGTTGGTGCTCATTCATATACTTGAGTTTTTTCTTCATGGTTTTTCCCACTTTGGGTTTCCATGTAAAAATATGATCTCTCTCTCTCTCTCTCTCTCTCTCTCTCTCTCTCTCTCTCTCTCTCTCTCTCTCTCTCTCTCTCTCTCTCTCTCTCTCTCTCTCTCTCTCTCTCATGTGGTGCATATTATTGTTTTAGTTTTATTGAAAATATTGAATGTGTGATTATGTGGTTAAAGAAAATAAATAGGATTAAGTAAAATATATATAATATACTGATTCACCCCCTCCTCTCAATATATTTCATGCTTAAAAATTGGTATCAGAGTAGGTTCCTTTGGAAAAAGTTTTATAGCTTGAAGGTAGATCAGGAAAGCACGATGCCTAGATCACATGGAGGTTTTTATACAAATAAGGAACCTTTGTTTGATGGGATAAATTATGATTTTTGAAGCATGAAGATGAAGAATTATTTGATGGCCCTTGGATTCTACATTTCCCAAGCAGTGGGGGAGGAATATAAAGAGCTATAGACACATGTAACTACTCTGACAGAAAAGAAGGCAAGTGAAAATAATGCTAAAGCTTTAAATGCTATTTTATGTGGTCTATGTGAATCAAAATTTGTTAAATTTATGCAATGTAAATATGATCATGAAACTTGGGTAAAACTTTAGAATATTTAAAAAGGTGATGCAAAGGTTTAACAACCTAAGCTTCAGACTTTCAAAAGATAGTTTGAGAGTTTGAAGATGGAAGAGGAAGAAAATATAGAAAGTTATCTTTTATAGGTTGATCAGATAGTTAATTAGATTCAAGGTCTTAGAGAAACATTATAAGAATCAATTATGGTTCAAAAAGTTTTGATATCTATACCATTGAGATATGATACAAAAGTTTCAGTAAGTGAAAAGATAAATAATTTAGCCAAGCTAAAGATGGATGAACTACATGGTATTCTTACAGCATATTAGATGTAGATTGAATAAGAGAAACCCTCAAAGATAGAAGCTACTTTCAAGACATCAAAGATAGATAAGGCTAAGATTCAAGAATCAAGTGATAATTCTAGTGATGATGAAGATGACTAACGGATTTGTATTCATTCGTAAGACAAAAAAAACATTAGTAAATATCAAGAAAAATTACCTTTTAAATGTTTTAATTGTGGAAATATTAGAAATTTTGTAGCTAAGTGCCAAATAAGGGTAATGGTGACAATGGATAAGGAAATTCTACATACAAGAATAATTTCAAATTAAAATTCAAGAAGGGATTCGAGAAGAAGATTTTGCATTCTAATGATCCTAGCTCAACTGAAGATAGTAGAGTTAGTGATTCAAAAGAAGAAAATATTCTATTCATGGCCATACATGAAGATGCCTCCAAAAAAAAATTATAGATGATCAAGAAGAATAAAAGGATGAATCCAAAGTGAATTTAGAAGGAGAACTTGTTTGTGCCTTAGAAGAGCTAAAAGCTCTTGAAAAGAAAAATCAAAGATTAAAGCTCCAGATCATGAAAAATGAAAAGGAGTCAAAGGAAATAATTGAAGATCTACAAGCACACTTTAAAGAATCCAAGAAGAATGAAGAAGATATAATGGCACAGTTACAAAAAATAAGTAAATAATGTGAAAGGTATGTTATTGAAATTATGTATTTAAAAGTAGATCTTGAGAAAAAAAATAAAGCAATCAATTATAGAGCAGCTAATGATTTAAAACTTGAGAATAACACTAATATATTGCATAAGATATTAGAAATTCAAATATCAATGTCAGATAAGATAGGTATTGGATTTGAAAAAGAGAAAAAGGAGGCCACTACTTTCATAGATAAGGAAAAAGGAAAGAGATATGTTGAAGCTCTTACAAAAGAGGAAATAAAAAGGGAAGAAGTTAAGAATACAAAGGACATCTCAAATAAAGAATGTTATAGGGAACAAAGACACAAAAGGCAATCAGGTCAGAGATACAAAAATAGGTCCTATTTTTATGGTTACTATTTTTATTTTAATGGATATGATCATAAGAAAATAGAATGTTGAAAAAGAGCTAACAATTTCAGAAATAAGGAGAATGAAAGTATGCAGAGTCAAGTAGAAGCCATAAATATTTTGGTCCTCTTTTAGGATTTAAAGAAGAGATCATAATATGTTAAAAGTGCAACAAATTTAGACACATATCTTGATATTATAGAAGCATGTTTGAGTCAGTCAAGAAGGACCAAAGTTTCAAGGTTTCATTCCTCAAGAAGAAAGTACAGACAGGTTCATGGTAGAAGAAATAACTTAAAAAATCTATGTTGGTAGAAACAAATTTGCATGTAAGAAATGAATAAAATCCATGGTTAATTGATAGTGTATATTCAAGGAACATGATAGGAGACAAAAACAAGTTCATAACCTTGAATAAGCTCAATGGTGGCATAGTGAAATTCGAAGATAATACTATTGCTAGAATTGCCAAAAAAGGTACACTAAGTTTGGATAATGGTAGAACTAAAAATAAAAATGTTTTGTATATGGAAGGTCTTAAGCATAATCTTTTGAGTGTAAGTCAAATGTGTGATCAGGGGCACACACTAAAGTTTTATGTAGAAGGTTGTGAAATTAGGAGAAAAGATTCAAATGTCTTGGTTATAGATGCTTAGAGAACATGTAATAATTTGTATATGTTATAAGACATCAAAGGTTAAAGATATTGTTTGAGTCAGATTGAATAAAGTTGGCTATATCATATGAGAATGGGATACATAAATTTTGAAAATATTGTCAACATCAGCAAGAATCAATTAGTTAGAAATCTTCCAAAGATTACAAATCCATCTGACACATTTTGTGAACCTTGTTAGCATGGGAAGCAGGCCAAAAGGTGGTTCAAAACAAAATAGTACTCAACCACTCAGATGTTAGATCTTGTTCACAATGATCTATGTGGACCTATGAGGACTCAAAGTACTCAAGGTGAGAAATATTTTAATTTTCTTGTTGATGATTTTTCATAAATGACTTGGGTAATGTTTTTAAAAAAAAATTTAGAAGCTTTCTGACATTTTAAAGCATTCAAAGAATTAATTGAGAATGAAAATAGTTTGAAGATTAAGTGTCTAAGATCATATCAAGGAGGAGAATTCATGTCAAATCAATTTATTGAGTTTTATGAATACCATGGAATAAAGACATATTATTCAACAACCATAACTCCACAACAAAATGGACTAGTTGAGCGGAGAAACATAATAGTTTAGGAGATGGTGAGGACAATTCTAAATGAATACAAGATACCAAATAAATATTAGAGAGAGGTAGCTGATAGAATAGTGTATATTTATAATAGATAATTATTGAGAGTCAATAGTGACAAGACTCTTTATGAGCTATATAAAGACAAACTAGCAATAATTGATTATTTTAGAGTTTTTGGTAGCAGATGCTTCATAAAGAGAACAGGTGAAAAACTTGGTAAGTTTGAATCTAGAGCAGATGTAGGTATATCTATTCATTATTCTTGAAAAATTAATGATTATAAATGTTATAAAAAAAATAACCAAGAAAATTGTTGAAAGTAAAAGTGTCAGGATAGAAGAAGATGGAACATAAAGAATCAATGATCTAGTAGACATTCTTGAAATCATTGAAGAGGAAGATTTTGAAGAATTAGATGAAGATGAGAAGGAGAAAAAGGACACCAATACTCCATCCAAATATTTTTAGATAAATCATAATGAAAATGGAATCATCGGGGACATAAATGAAGTAATTTACACCTGAAGAATGATGGTAAGTGAATCTAAGTAAATTTTTATTTGTTATCCAAAATTCAGCCTAGAACTTTTTCAAAAGCTAGACATGATAAGCATTAGGTTAAGGAAATGGATAAAGAATTAAATTAGATAGAAAATAATGATGCTTGGGAATTAGTGCCTAGACCAAAAGATCACAATGTGATAGGAACAAAATGGTTCTACAAAAATAAGTTGAATGGAAATGGAGAAGTGACCAAGAATAAAGAAAAATTAGTATGTAAAAGATATGCTCAAATTGAGGGAATAGATTTTGAAAAAACTTTTACGCTAGTAGCAATGATAGAGGCTATTAGAAAGTTTTTTGCAGATGCAATGTTTAAAATTTTCAAAGTGTTTTAGATGGATGTAAAATCCACCTTCCTAAATAGAAATCTAGAAGAAGAGGTCTATATTAAGTAGCCTGAGGGATGTATTCTCTCAAATATTTATAGCCATGTATGCAGATTGAAGAAATCACTGTATGGATTAAAATAAGCTCCCAAAGCTTGGTATGCAAGACTTGATAAGTACCTATAGGATCAAGGTTTCAAGAGAGGATTTGCTGACAGTAATATCTACATAAAAATAGAAGGTGAGCATCAATTGATTGTTGTGGTATATGTTTATGACATCATTTTTGAAGGAAACATTGAAAAGATGACAAAAAAAAAATTGATAATATGCAAAGAGAATTTAAGATGTCTATGCTTGGATAATTTTTGTTTTTCTTAGGGTTGCAAATATTTTAGTTAGATAAAGGAATTTTCATATTTCAAAGTAAATATGCAAAGGAAATGTTGACAAATTTTGGTTTTGAGGATTGTGCCCCAGTTGGCACACCAATGAGTATAGGAAATAAGGTGAGTAAGGATGAAGATTCACCTATTGCAAATCAATATTTATATAGATCTATGATTGGTATTATTTTATATTTGACGTCATCAAGGTCAAACATCATGCATGTAGTAGGTATGGTTGCAAGATATCAATCAGCTCCAAAATATAGTCATGTTCAGTTGGTGAAGAGAATAATTAGATATATCAAGGCGACATTGGATTATGGATTGTGATATCCCATAGGTAGAGATTTCATGTTGGTTGCTTATATAGATTTAGATTGGGTAGGTTTATTGCATGATAGAAAGAGTACAAGTGGAGGATATTTCTTCTTTGGTGATAACTTAGTATCATAGCTAAGAAAAAATTAGAATTCAATATCACTTTCTACAATTGAAGCAAAATATATTGTAGCGGTATTGTGTTGTACTCAAGTGCTTTGGATGAAGCAAACTTTGGATGATATCAAGGTAAAATATGATGAACCTATTTCTATTTTTTGTGACAACATAAGTGCTATTAATATTTTGAAGAATCTAGTGATGCATTCAAAAATATAACATATTCCTATCAAATATCACTGAGAGAGTAGGTTTCAAATCAATAGGTTAAGATGGAATATATCAGTACTATAGAGTAGATTACAAATATTTTCACAAAGGCACTACCAAAAGACACATTTGAGTATCTATGGGAGAAGTTGGGAGTAATTTATTTTACTTCTTACCATTGAGGATCAACATCAGTTACGGGGGAGATAAGTGTTAGCTCTAGGATAGGCCATTTGACATTGATGTAAAGGTGAAGAAGAATAGAAATAGGTATAGGTACAGGTACAAAAATAGGTACAAGGAATACGTATAGGGAAAAAGTATAGGTTACTATAGTAAGAGGTATTTATTATATGTTTTTTAGATGGTAGTGTGTGCAGGTTTTAGGATGTTGTAGTTTTAGTTTGAGGTTGCCATTAATGAAAAAGGTAGAGATTATTGGAAATATCATCATTAATGTCAAAGGTCTATCATTGGTGATAAAGTCCCCATTGTATTTAATGATGTATTTAATGATTATATCTTGGCTAATGTGTGTTAATATTTATTTAATATTAACAAATATATTTTTGGTTGCATATAAGTCAAAAGAGGGCCCATGGGTAAGTAAAAGAGTCATGGAGTAAAGACAAAAGAGGAATGGGACACATTTTCTCATGAAGATTCATCTTGAGGAATTCCAAGAGTCACCATGTGAAGACCAAAGAGGGTATTGTACATTTTTACATAAAAGGACACTTTAAGGAATACAAAAAGTCACTAAGATAAAGATAAAAGAGGAAAGGATGCATTTGATTATGAAGGGTCACCATATGACTTTTCAAATGCAAGGATACAAAGGGTCATGTAAGTTTTTCACCATTTTCCATTAGGGTTAAAGGGTCATAAAGGGTGCATGCCAAAGGTCATATGGAAAGCTATAATAAAGGATTGAGAATCCATATGTAATATGCAAAAGAGTGTATGATTTGTATTTATTTTTGAAGAGAGAAAAGTAGGAGATATTGTATATTTCTATCATTTATTGAGTAAGCAACATTGAGAAACAGTTATGTTTTATACACAAGATGGGTTGGTGCTCCTATGTGTTGGTGCTCACAAATCTTTGCAAGGGGTTGGTGCTCTTATGGGTTGGTGCTCCTATGGGTTGGTGCTCACAAATAGTTGTTATGTTGGTGCTTAGTAAAGGTTTTGTTACTCCTAAAAATTGGTTCTTGTGAACTTTGCAATTTTAATTAGTGCTCATTCATATACTTGAGATTTTTCTCCATGGTTTTTCCCACTTTGAATTTCCATGTAAAAACTCTCTCTCTCTCTCTCTCTCTCTCTCTCTCTCTCTCTCTCTCTCTCTCTCTCTCTCTCTCTCTCTCTCTCTCTCTCTCTCTCTCTCTCTCTCTCTCTCTCTCTCTCTCATGTGGTGAATATTATTATTTTAGTTTTATTACATATATTGAATGTGTGATTAAGTGGTTAAATAAAAGAAATCAGATTAAGTAAAATATATATAATATACTAATTCAACCCCCACCTTAGTATATTTTGTGATTAACAAAATTGTCGTCATGGTTTTTATCATCAGTGCATTATTTTCACTTTATTATTGGATCATGTGTCATTCCTTATGCATATTTTGTCCACGTTCTCATTATGTTATATCATGAGGCCTCCCATCACATGATACAACAAAAATCAGCTATGAGAGTCTACACAAAAATGAAAAAAAGATATATCTCCTTGGAACCAGTAATATTCCCATTCTAATCCAAATCATATCCTACATAGAGTAATTAAACAATGAAAAAAAGTATTCCTTAATAGTTCAGATGAGCATCTCTCTACTTACAGGTTGCCCAAATTCATCTTTGTCTTCTATACCTTTTACATAAAATTTCATATCATGTTTTCCATTATAAGGGTATAGTTTTTATAACCACCTTTAGGAAAATAATTGTATACCATCCCACTTGCATTGCCAATGATTTTAATTGCCTTTGGGCAAATCATTGTGTTTCCATCCATTTAAAGGTTAATGATTATAACTACCTATGGGCAAATAATTATCTTTATTCTTCCCAACCAGGGCATATTTTCATTATGATACTGCTTATAGACACCTTTGATCAAACCATTATTTTTATCTGCCTAGTTGGAGCATGTTTTTCTCTTTTCAATGATTATAACCACCTATGGGATAGTCATTATTTTCCTTTTGATGATTGTAACCACCTTTGTGAAAATCATCCTCTTCTTACCCTAAGACTTTTTTGATGATTATAACCACCTTTGATAAAATCATTACCTTATTTTTATCCCACATATGCCAATGATTATAATTACTTGTAGGAAAATCATCCTATTTATCTACCCTAGTTGGGGAAGCTCCATATACCACTGATTATAACTACCTATGGGCAAATCAGTCCCTTTCACCCATATCATCTTTTTGGTCCACTCATTTCATCCTTTTTAGGGACCAATTTTTTACCCCTTTGTCAATCACTTTCTTGAGGGGGAACCTATAATTTATCCATTATTATTGAAGTTGTAAACATACAAGATCCTTTCATTCTTTGAGAAGATGTTACTATGATTACATATGACAATGCCTTCCTAATTAGGGGAAAATTATAGGCACCTAAAACTAGCCATCGATGGCCTTCAATCAAACTTCAGGGTGATTCTTACCAACCTTTACAAACTAAGCCTATTTATCACTGAACATCCTAAATTTTCTTATGCATCATTCACCAAAGCACAGAATCTCATTGAGTCATCCCTAATTGGGGTAACCTAACATAAATAGCAAAAAATCTCTCATAGTTTCATATTTAATTATCTTTCAACATCATAACATGAAATTTATCCTATAGACCTATTAATTGAAGTAAGTGCACACATAAAATCAAATCTTGAAAATGTTAAAAAGCCTAAGTATAATTAATTAACATGATAAACCAGATTAAATGCCTAGTTGAATTATCCATGTGTAATTAATTAATTGTTTAAAAATAAAATTCATAAATATGAAATATCTTAGATTTCCATTATTACCTTTTGTGAGTTGTGAAGCCTTTCCAAATATATCAAAATATCTCACCCATTCTTATTCATTACAATCCATTAATTCTTGACACCTTTTAACTTTATTGGGATTAATTAACTCACTTAGGTTAGGTTTGAACCCATTCCATGTTTAAACTACACTTTAACTTACCATGAGTTGGGTTTAGTTCTTAAGCCTATAAATACAAGCCTTTGCCTCTTCGTTTTAGAGCTTAGATATTATAGATTTATAATGCAAGTTTTATAGAAAGATTGATTCAAATAGTGTTATAATGCCAAAATATTGATCCAAGTGATGAAGAAAGCATAGGCCACAAGATAACCATGGTGACAAGGAGAGAGGGAGCAAACAAAACTCCATTACCAAAGACTCGTTGAGCATAAACTAATAAAAGCATGAACAAATCACTTGGATCTATCAGAGAAGGTAAATATTGTTGTTATTTACATTTTAGTTAGGGTTCTAATTGTATTTTGTCACTAAGCTTCCCCTATGATCTAGGATTAGAGATGTTAACATGTTAGTGTGTTGATTTCATTATTTAATAGGCTAATACTCTATCTAACCTCCTTTCTATTTTTAAATTCCTTGATCGCACCATTGAGTTATGGTATCAAAATGGGTTTCACTAGGAATAGTCTAATCGATGGAAGGTAGATCTTGGAAACACACATGGACATTCATCGAGTACCAAAGGGTTTATTCATAAATAAGGCTCCACTATTCGATGGAAAAAATTATGCTTTCACAAGAATACAAATGAAAACCTAGCTAATGTCTCTAGGGTTTGATATTTGGAAATCAGTAGTAATGGGATATATAATTCCTTAGACTCCACCAATAGATATAATCAAAAAGAGGGCCAATGAAAATAATGTCAAATATTTAAATATAATATTATGTGGATTGTCTAAATATGAGTTTGTCAAAACTTTACATTGTGGCATGGCAAAGGAGACATGGGATAAACTATAGAATATCTATGTGGGGGACACCAAGGTAAAGTAGGCTAATATCCAAACCCATCGAAGGTAGTTTGAGAGCCTAAAAATGAAATAAGAAGAAAATTTTACAACATATATTATTCATGTGGATGAAATTATGAATACCATTTGAGGACTTGATGAAAAAATAAAAGAGCCAATAATAGTACAAAAGGTACTAATATCTCTCCCCTTTTGATTTGATCTTAAGGTTTTGAAAATTGAGGAAATAAAAGATCTAAACATGCTAAAGATGGACGAGTTACATGGAATCCTCACAACATATGAAATGAGGATAGAAATATAAAAATCATCAAAGTTAGAAGTAGCCTTTAAAGCTTTAAATAAAGTCAAAGATGTAAAACTTGAGTCAAGTGATGAATCAAAAGAAGAAGAATCTCTTTTTGTGAGAAATATTGAAAGGGATCTGGCAAGTTTAAAAGTAAGTTTCCTTTTGAATGTTTTAATTATGGTGAGATAGGGAATTTCATTTCTAAGTGTCCTCATGGAAAATATAATAGTAGTGATGAAGAAGAACATACTAAGGTAGGAAATCATAAACATTAATACACAAATAACTATAATTCAAGTAAACATGAAAAAAAAGAAAAACTTTGATAGATATAAGAAAATCCTCTAAACCAAGGAAAGTAGATTAGAAGAATAGAGTAATGAGTACTTCAGAGAGTGATGAAAAATAAACTCTTTTCATGGAAATAGAAATAAATAATGATGAAGATTAAATGTTTCTATAAGAGGAAGAAAATATTGAGGATGAAGGATGAGTGGATCTGGAAGAAGAACTTGGATGTGCCTTGAATGAAATAAAGAGTCTTAAGAAAAAAAAATTGAAGAAAAAATTTTAGCTTCAAAAATATGAAGAAGAAGGTGAGAATTTGAAAATGAACATATCTCAAATATTCAAAGAGTCTAAAAAGATCATTACCAATCTAAAAACTCAATAAGAATAGGTGAAAAGAATTGAGGAGGTAATTAGAGATCAGCTAAAATCAAAAGAGTACATTTTTGCTAATCTTGAATCTAGAATTATTGATTTAAGAAAGGAATTAGAGAATTTATATGTTAAGCTAAGAAATATCTTAAAATTTTAAAATATAACTGAGATCTTAGATAAAATTATTAATAGCCAAAATAAATCATTCATCAAAACTAGTATTGACTTTGAGGAAAAACAAAATATCACCAAGGATAATTCAAAAGATGTTGTTGAATCATCAAAGGAATATACGATTCCTCAAAAGAACAACATTCCTCAAAAGGATAATAAATATGAGAACAAGTGGCATGAGGTTCCCACAATAAAATTCAAAAGATATTTCTATCAAGGGCAATCTTAAATGATCAAGTATCAAAACTCATTTTATGGCTATTATTTTTAATATAATTTTTTTTTCATAAGGCAATATATTATAAGATTCAGGCAAGGAATAATGGATGGAATAAAAGTGCTTATGGTTATTCAATTCATAACTAATTTGTTTTACTATAAAATTAAAATGAATATGATATTATGTGTTATAAGTGAAATAAAGTTGGCCATATATCATGATATTGTAGAGGTGTTTATGTAGAGAATCCAAATAAAAACAAGAAAGTGGACACCTGGTCCAAGAAAAAACAAAATCTACAAAATCTTGGAAGAAGAAATAAGAGGAAGAGGAAGAGAAATATATGCTCATTCAAACTACTTTTCATCTGCAAAATGAATATCAACCATGGTACATTGATAGTGTATTCTCAAGCCATATGAAAGGAGACAAGAGTAAGTTCCATTATTTGAATAAAGTAAGTGGTGGAATAGTAAAATTTGGAGATGACACTACAATAATGATTGTAGGCAAAGGTAACCTTAGTCAAATGATGGAAAGAAAAAATTGAGAATGTGTTGTACATTGAAGGGTTGAAGCATAATCTCGCAAGTGTAAGTTAAATGTGTGATCAAGGACACATCCTCACTTTCCATCCTCAAGGATATGAAGTAAAGAAATTTGATTCAAGAAGATTAGTTGTGGATGCAAATAGAACCACAAATAACTTATATGTGCTCAGTGATGTTAATAAAGAAAGATCTTATATGACATAATCAAATGAGAGTTGGTTATGGTATATGAGAATGGGTCATATGAATTTTGACAATTTAGTGAAAATACACAATAATAGTGTGTGAGAGACATGCCAAAAATAATGAAGTCTTCAAACATCATTTGAAAGCCATGTTTTCATGGGAATAAAACTAGAGGTAAATTTAAATCAAATGAGTATTCAACAACAAAGCCTTTAAAATTAATCCATACAGACTTATGTGGGCCCATAAGAACTCAAAGTATAAAAGGTGAGAGTTACTTTATTCTATTAATTTATGACTATTATAGAATGACATGGGTTACTCTTCTAAAGGATAAATCTGATGCATTTGAGAAATTTAATTTTCTTAAAGCTTTATTAGAAAATGAAATGCATATAAAGATCAAATTCCTAAGGTCAAATCGATGGGGTGATTTCCTCTCAAATTAATTTAATGAATTTTTGTGAGGAACATGGAATAGCTACATTAACTCCACAACAAACTGGAGTTACTCAAAAAATTAATCGAATAGTTTAGGAGTTGGAAAGGACTATATTTAATGAGTCCAAATTATCAAATATGTATTGGGGAGAAGTAGTTAATATGGAAATTTATATCCTTAATAGAGGAAAAAATAGAATAAATAATACCAAAACACCCTATGAGTTATAGAAGAGTAAACCAACTACCATCAAATGCTTTGGGTTATTCAAAAGCAAATTTTATATTAATAGAAATGATGAAGATTTGGGAAAGTTTGACTCTATATATGATTAAGGTATTTTCCTTGGATACTCCCCAAGGAGTAAAACTTATAGATGATATAATAAAAGACTTCAAAAGATTGTGTAAAGTGTCAATTTAAGAGTAGATTAGTTTAGAGAATATAAGGTGATCACACAAGTAAGTAATCACATAGAAGAATCAAACCAAATGAAGTCTAAGAAGAAATGGAAGAAGAAGAATGGGAAGATACTATGAAACCATTGATATTTTTTCATAATAATCGTGGAGAAAATTTGATTCTTAGTGATAAAGATGCTAGGGTGAAAACTCGATGTAGGATTGTAAGTATATTTCAGCAAGTTAATTTCTCTTTGTTATAAAAAATAAAGCCTAAAAATGTTGCATAAGCTAGTAAATATAAGCATTGGGTCAAGGCCATTGAGGAAGAATTAAACCAAATAAAAGGTAATGCAACTTGGGAACTTGTTTCAAGTCGAAAGGAAAAAAAAGTGATTGGCACCAAATGGGTCTTTAGAAATAAGATGAATGAAGATGGGGATGTAACAAAAAAGAAGGAAAGGTTAGTATGAAAAGGGTATTATCAAGTAGAAAGTATTTACTTTGAATAAACGTTTGTTCTTGTTTCTTGATTGGAATCCATTAGAATGTTCTTGGCATATGCTAATTCTAAGAATTTTAAGATTTTTCAAATGTATGCCAAATATGTATTTCTAAATGGAAATATAGAAGAAGTTTAAATTGAGTAGATAGAAGATTTGATGTATTTTTAGATTGTCTTAAAATAAGGATTTTGTTTGAAAACTGAAAAAGGCACTATATGGGATAAAAAAATCCCCCTGAGTATGGTACTCAAGACTTGACACATATCTTTTTCAATAAGGGTTCAAAAGAGGAGTAATAGATAGTAATCTCTGCATTAAGATACAAGCTAATCATCAATTGATTTTTGTATGTAGATGATATTATTTTGGGAGGAGATAATAGAAAAATGTACCAAGAGTTTTCCAAAAATATGCAAAATGAGTTTGAGATGTAAATACTAGGATATTTGTCATTTTTCCTTGGTTTACAAATTTCTCAATCTAAAAAGGAAATATTTATCTTTCAAACTAAGTATGTAAATGAGATGTTAAAATAGTTTGAAATAGAATATTACAAACTAGTTAGCACACCCATGGTTAAACGACACAAGCTGAGTAAGGATGATGAGTCTCCCAAAGAAAATCAAACTCTATATAAGTAAATGATTAGCAGCTTATTATATACAATAGCCTCTAGGCCAGATATCATGTAAGCAGTTGGTTTAGTTTCATGTTTCCAAGCAGCCCCAAAATAAATACATGTGCAAGTGGTTAAAAAGATATTCAAATATCTAAAAGGGAATTTGGATTATGGTTTGTGGTATCTAAGAGATGAATATTTTACCTTAAAAACATAAACATATGTAGATTGAGTAGGCAATGTGGATGATAGGAAAATCACAAGCAGAGGAGCATTTTTTCTTGGTGTAAATTTAGTGTCTTGGTTGAGAAAAAAAAAGCCTTCTATTTCCTTGTCCATAGTGGAGGTAGAATATATAACAAAAATATCATTTTTCACATAGGTTCTATAGATAAAGTAAACTCTACAAGATATTAAGGTAGAAAATGATGATCCCATTTCTATATATTGTGATAATACTAGTACAATTAATATTTCAAAGAATCTAGTTATGCACTCCAAAGCTAAGAATATTATGATTAAATATAATTACTTAAGAGAGCAAGTAGATAAAAAGAATGTTAAGTTGGAGTACATTACCACAAAAGAGCAGGTAATAGATATTTTCACAAAGCCCCTCTCAAAAGAGATTTTTTAGTACTTTAGACAAAATCTGGGTGTGATACCCTTCTCATCAAGTCACTAAAGTCTAAAGAAGGAGCATCAGTTTAGGGGGAGAACCATGGAATATCCTTTGACATTGATGTCAAAGGGGGAAAATTGAAGACAAGGGGAGAAAATAAGGAGAACTTAGAAAGGGGGAGTTCATACACTATCTTGTTACAATATTTCCATCAATGAAAAAAGGGGAGATTGTTGGAATATTGTGATTTATGTCAAAAGGAATAGTCAATAGAAGTGTTTTTGAAGACAAATGGAACTATTGATGAAAGTGAACGAATTTGCCAAAAAGTAACAATTTTTTTGGATAGAAATTTCCCATCATAAGTATGGCATTTTTAAAAATAGATGCCTACCCATTTGAGGATAAATTATTTATATTAAAATAATAAATAAGGAAGGGACCAGCACTAATAAAAAAGGACTAGCATCAAAAGATTAATTTGTATCAACATTTTATTAATGAAGGGCCCAACAATAAAGAGATTCATATTGTAGCAATAAAGGATGAGTTAAAGTATTTTTTATGATGGTTTAAACCCCCAAAGATCATATTATTTATTTTTTAAAGATTACACCTTGGTAAAATCACCCCTTTTGGAAGGTTAATTATGTTTTAATTAAAATAAAATTTTAAAACACACCTTTTTGGTAAAAGGGTGTCTCTTGGATAAGACACCATTCTTCGGTGAAGTTTTCAAAGGCTATAAAAGGGAGAAGAGATGTGGAAGTATTAAAAACATTCAATTTTATTGAGATAATATAAGTGAGAAAGATAAGGAAGAGAGAAATAGAAGAATTTTGTTTATGCATATCATTTGAGCAAAGAAGAAAATAAAGTAGAGTGTTATTCAAAAGATAATTTATTTAGTGTGGGGATTGGTGTCTCCAAGAGGTTGGTGCCTTCAATTTTTTTGAGTTTGTGTTTGGTGTTGAGGATCAGTGTCTCTAGTAAGTTGGTGCCTAAAAAAAATTTGTATTCATTTATATTTTTTTCTAAATATGGATGGTAGATCTAAGTAGCTCATCATTTGGGGTTTTTGACTGACAGGGTTTTCCATGTAAATATGGTGTCACTATGTTATCTCTTTTTATGAATGCTTTATATGTGAATTTCAATTTTAAAGTAAAATTTTATATAATATTGATTCAACCCCCCTCTCAATATTAGTGTTTCTTATCAATTGGTGTTAGAGAGAGGTTCCTTCAGGATCAATTTAACCATTGGAAGGTACTTCTTAGAAGCACACATTGTCAGTCATTAGGTTTAGGAAGGTTTATCTACCAACAAGGCTATATTGTTTAATGGGATAAATTATGAATTATAGAGTATAATGATGAGGACATATCTAATGGACCTTTGTTTTGATATTTAGTGACCAGTTGTGGATGGATACACAGCACCACAGACTCCACCAACAGATACAATAAGAAAGAAGGCTAGTGAAAATAATGAAAAAGCCATGAAATATATTCTATGTGGTTTGTCATAATTCTATTTTGTAAAATTAACGTAGTGATACTTGGCTAAGGAGATTTAGGAAAAAAATAAGACCATCTATGAGGGAGATAACAAGGTGAAGAAGGATAAGCTTCAAACACATAGAAGATAGTTCAAAAGTTTAAAAATGAAGGATGAAGAAAACATTGTAACCTATTTTCTTTATGTGGATGAAATTGTCAACACTATCAGAGGTTTTGGAGAAAAGATTAAAGATACAATGATTGTGTAGAAAGTAATAAGATCTCTCCACTTTAGATTTTATGCCAAAGTCTCCACTATAAAATAAATGAGATATATAGATATGCTAACAATGGATGAATTTAATGGGATCCTCATAGCATATGACATGTGGAATGAAAAGGAGAAATCATATAATAAGGAAGAAACATTCAAAGATTATAAGAAAGAGAAATATAAATAGACTGAATTAAGCAATAGCACCCATGATGAAGAAGATGAGAAAGAGGCTAGTTTGTTAGAAAGCTTAAAAAGGGATCTAGTAAATACAAAGGTAAGTTACCTTTCAAATGTTTTAATTATGATAAAATAGGGCACTTTATTTATAAAATTCTACATAAGGATGATAGTGATAATGAGGAATATAATAATGTGGAAAGAAAATATTATCATTAGCCTAAAAATTTGACTAGAGGAGGTGAAAAGGATAGAAAAAGAGTTGAGAATCCAATTGAAGACAAAATAAGAAAATCAAATTATGAGAAAATTGTTTCTTTGAGGAAGGAAAGAGAAAACAACCACTAAGCTAAATAGAATCCTCAAATTTGAGAAGAGTACCAAGATCTTATATGATATCATAAATGGGTAGAGGTCACCTTTTATATGGCCAAAGAAAATAATGGTCATGGATATAAATAAAATTAGATGGCCAACAAAGATTATCACAAAGAGATACCAAATAAGGAAAATGAGGAAAAGACAAAAAGTTGTGCAAATGTTCTCAAAAGTCATATCATAAAGAAGAAACAGAATCAAGTCCCATAGAAAATAAGCACTCCTATAAAAGATAACAAGGAAAAATTCATAAAGTCCTTTCCTCCAAGGCAAGCACATATGACCTTGTTCCAGAGTTCCTTTTATGGTTATTTATATTTATGTAATCATTTTGGTCATAAAGCAAGAGAATTTAGGGCACGCATAAGAAATGATTTTATATGGAATAATAATAGAATTTTTTATGGTTCTTCAAATATAAACTACAATCCATTTTCTCCTTTAGTATATTACAATTTTAGATGATATAATTACAAAAGCTTTGGACACACATCATGCTTCTATATAATTGGTTTTATGAAACCTCTTAGGCATAATAAAAAAGTGGAAGCCATAAGTAAACAAAAGTAAGAAACTTCAAAATTATGGAAAAAGAAGTAGGAGAAATAAAATAAGGAGAGACCCATGCTTGTGAAGACTAAATTTCACACACAAGTGGTATCACTAAGCTCATAATAAGCATGAATTTAGGGGGAGATAATCATTGCATTATCTTTCAACTTCGTAGATTATTTGGTGATATGCATTCATATGACAAAGAGAAATATCAACTAATGAATATTATTTTTGAGAGTGATGATTCAAGTGTTAGTACTATTATTAGAAATAGGTCAAAGAATCAGGAACAAAGCACAATGAAATTAGTCAAGGTGCAAAACATCTTATAATAGGCATGGGCTAGTGTGAAGTGCATATTACAAAAGGTACCTCAGATCGAGTAAGTGATCAAGATGGGAATGTTAATGAGAGTATGGAGTATGATATAAATATATAAAGGGAAGTGGAAAAGGTAAGTTACCACTTAAGAAACTAGTGATAATTCATATGGATGTAGATGATGTAAAAAGTCCTATATTTAATTAAATTCAAGGATGATCCAGTGGATTTTCATATGGTTTGGAAAAATATGTAAAAATACAATTTTCATAGTGGAAAATCAACATGTGGAAAAAATATAAAGAGTTGATACAATTACTTTTTATATTGTAATTATTTTAGCTATGTTGCTAATGGGTGTTGTGTTGTAGTTGTGGGAACAAATCGACCATTTACCCACATTACCTCGTAATCATTCAACATCTAATTCTACCAACTTTTTCATAATTTTATTAAGCCACTGAGATATTAAAATCTATCATTTTATTTATTCCTTCCACATATCCAATTAATTTTTCACCATAATTCCACCATTTTTCCATTTCCAAAATAATCCTAATATCTTATTTTATGATTATTTAAAAAAAATCATAGGATATGTTTTAATTAAACCCAAATTTAATTAAATACCAATTTTTAAATATCCTATTTATGACTTTTATTAAACTATTGGATAATTAAAATTCAAATCCCAAATTAATCTTATTTCCACTCTCACGTGGAAAGTTAATGGTTTATTTTATATGGGATATTAATTAAAAAATCCATCAAATATATTAAAAACCTTCATCCCACTTTAATTCCACTTTACCATGCCCCATGTGGAATTCCATCCACTTTTCATTGAGGCAGGGGGGGGGGGGGTGGGTGGGGGGAAGGGGTGGGGGGAAGGGGGGTGGGGGAGAAATATATGGTATATGATATGTTTTAATAACCTTAAACATTATCCATTTCCCATGTGGAACATCCAACTTTGGATGGTGGGAAAATTTGGTTAAAAGGGGCATGTTTTAAACTAAAGTTTAAACTTTATCCACTTACCTTTATGTGAAATTAAAATCCTAACATGCATGGATATGTTTTATGTATGGTATTAAACCATTAACATGAAATTCCAACTCCTATCCTACATAGATAATGGTTTGTGAATTAAATGGATGATGTATTGGTTTTTGTTAAGTGCCTTATTAAATAAAGCATGGAGTTTCAACCTCCCATTATTTATGGGATTTTATTCCTCTATTAAATGCATGTAGCCTATTTTGATGTTTATTCATACTTTGGGTAGAAATAGAAAACTGTTAGCCAACATTGACTATATGACAATTTTTAAATTTTAAGGATTTGGATTATCTAGGGGCAGCTTACAAATAGTAGCTAAAATCCAATAGAGATGGACAAGTTGCTTGTTTTTTGATAGAGAAGGAATGTTACCAGGAATTTCAAGCATGGATTCTTCATACAGATGAAGGTCTATTTTTCTTAAAGAACACAGATTATTTAATTTAGTGAATTGAACGTATTTTAATTTTTCTTATTCCCAAATCTTTTTATCCTATGTAAATTACAAAGATTTGTAAGCCAAGGATATTTTTATAAATCCTCTAAGAGTTTTATTTCCTCATGTTGAGAGAATTAATATCCCATACAAGAGAATTATAAGCATTTGTAGATAATTTTTGGTTGAAGAGAATAATGTTTTACATGATGTAGATGAGTTCTTCATCTTACACAGAGCTACATGTTTCCTTAAACCATTCAGGGACGTAAGTTTTTAATTGTACTTTCATCTTATTTATAATGAAATGGTTCAAATGAACTTGGGGATGTAGCCAATTGGTGAACCCTATAAATAATCTTTTGTCTTTTTTTTTTTTAGTATTTCATCAGTTTTAAATTATTCACTAACATTTGAAATTAATTATTGGAAATTGGATAAGAGACTATTTGAGAGATAAAAATGTGAATTAAATGTTTTCCACTAAACAATAAATTTATATGAGTTTACAGAATACTCATAATAAGAATTTTTTAAACAAATTCACATTTAGAGTTTAAAAGTTAATTCTTTTTAATTAAATTTTGGAAACTGACTTATTATATTTTTAAAATCTATTTTTAATAAAATAATATTTATTAGCAAGAGGTTAATTACTGTTCATGGATCAAT
The DNA here is from genome assembly GCA_037957365.1 of Torreya grandis. Classification (NCBI taxonomy): domain Eukaryota; kingdom Viridiplantae; phylum Streptophyta; class Pinopsida; order Cupressales; family Taxaceae; genus Torreya; species Torreya grandis. Next base: position 386,130 of record JARHVA010004734.1, on the reverse strand, counting down.
TTGAAAACAAGATTTTTGATATAGAAATGAGTTTTCATAATTTTCATTCACTCATTTTTATTTCTAGAAAAATAAATCCAATTTTTATTTATCAAGAAATTGAGAATTTTGAAACCAATTCTATTTTACTCAGGGAATTGAGAAATTCATTATCTGATTTTATAAAAACTATTTGATTTATCTAAAGGGGTAAATCTAATTTTTGGATCATTTTTGGTAGCAAAGAAGGTGATTATAGGAGTTAATTTAGTTATTGATATACTTCAATTTGGAGTTTGAATATCAGATATTGGTATTATTCTTCTATTTTTTTTATTATGTACATGGCTAGTGCAAAATAAAATTGGAAGACGTTCTAATTCACTAGAATAAGACAAGGTTCTAATAGCCAAGGTTCTAGAACCACTAGCCCTATAGGATCAACATGGATGAAGAACATAGTACATGGTCACTTGATATGTGAGATGGTGTTGTGAAAAGATAAACCTTTATATCTTGGAATACATTCAGATAAAATGCAATACATTTTTATTGATGCACATCTAGGAGGAATCAGTTGTAGTTCTATACCATTCTTACACAGAGGGAAGATTAAGGTATGATGGTGATTTGATTTCATATTGGTATTGGCATAATATTTTGGTCTTTGATAACAAATTATGTAGCCTTTATTTTTAGATAACTAATCATATTTTGGAAGCCTATAGGAACAAGTGAAAAGACCAGTTCCATGGAAAGATATGAAAATAGAAATAGGGCATTGCTCAGGATATTGAACAGATTTTGAACTTTAAGTTTGGGTTTTCAATTGGTTCATAAATTGGTTTATTTTTCACAGCTTTGTTAAGAGTTGAAGGAAGCAAATAGGAATATTTTTTAACACCAATAGTATTTCAACCATTTTTCAATAGGTGCACTTCATAGTTTCTTCAAAGGTATAAATTATTTGCAAATGTATTGAATCCTTTGTGTAAGGTTACTTTAGGAGTAAAATATGCATGTGTTTTGAATTGTTTTTAAAACCTTTGAAAACTTAAATATATCATCTAAATCTTAGTGAATAGAGTTTATAATACGACACTTCCTATTCAATTTATTGGAAACTAGGAAGAGGGAACAACCCTTATGGATAAAATGGTTTACTTTAATACTTTTGATAAAGAATTACTATAGTATTGAGTAGTATGATTGGTTACACTTCAAACACTATTTCAAGGATTTCCTAATTATTTGGATTTAGGAATAAATTTGATAACCCTTGTGTTTGGAAGGATGTTATTTTTGATATCTCTTATTTAGTTTTCCATTGTGATAAGATTTTGGAAACTAACTCAGTTTAGATGAGTTGTGGAGGTATGAATTAGGGAGTAGTCAGATGGTGAAGAAAACCTTGAGACAAGTTAAAAAATTTTAGTTTTCTCCTCACCTTTATATGATATTTTTATTATAGTTACTTACAGAGTTATGAGTTTTTAAAGAGGCTCTTATTATGAAAATTATCTAAGTTGACATTAGAGTTTGATAGGTATAGGGAAAAATTTAATAATAAATTTTAGGGACACATCAATTAATTATGTTGTTGATAGGATGGTGATCCCATTTGTTTCCATTAATTATTCTTTCATATATTGTGTATATTGTGCAATTATAGCTTTAGGATAGACAAATTAATTTCATGTTTTTATACTTTGAATATACATTTAATACCCATATATGGGTAATGTTTAAAAAAAATGAAAGTATATAGGTGTGTAATTTATTTAAGTCCTATGAGGTATGTAACACATTTTGATCTCCCTTGTGTGATATTGGATATAAAAAAGAGAAATCCTTAGCCTTCATACAATGCAGGGGTTGAGAGAATCCATCAGATGTTGTGATTATTTTTGGTAACAGGTCATTTTGGTAGAATGGGTAAAGAGTTTGTTTTATTCTCCATAGGGAAGTTTTTATAACATCTTATTCATTGATTTTTTTCAAATAGAATATTATTGGTCATTTTGGTAGACTGACTTCATAACTCATTCATATGCTATTTTTGGATCCTATATATTTAGAAGTAGTGCATGAATATTGCCAATGGCACGAAGAGAACTTACAGAGATCTTTTTGGGTTAGTTGGATTATTTGGACTTTTGGAGACCAAAAACATCTTATTGGGGAGGTTTGATCTAGAGGATTTTCATATGGTTTGGAAAAATATGTAAAAATGATAAGTTTCATAGTGGAAAATTGATAAGTGGAAAAAATATAAAGAGTTAATAAAATTACTTTTTATATTGAAATTATTTCATTATGTTACTAATGGGTGTTGTGTTTTAATTGTGGGAATAAACTAGCCATTTACATCTAATTCTACCAAATTTTCCATAATTTTATTAGGCCACTGAGATATTCCAATATACTATTTTATTTATTCCTTCAACATATCCAATTATTTTTTCACCATAATTCCTCCATTTTCCCATTTTCAAAATAATCCTAATTTCCTATTTTATGGTTATTTAAAAAAAACCATAGGATATATTTTAATTAAACCCAAATTTAATTAAATCCTAAGTTTAAAATATCCTATTATGTCTTTTATTAAACTATTGGATAATTAAAATCCAAATCCCAAATTAATCTTATTTCCACTCCTACGTGGAAAGTTAATGGTTTATTTTATATGGGATATTAATTAAAAAAGCCATGAGATATATTAGAAACCTTCATCCCACTTTTTATTCCACTTTACCATGCCCCATGTTGAACTCCATCCACTTTGCATGGGGGGTGGGTGTATATGATATGTTTTAACAACCTTAAACATTATCCATTTCCCATGTGGAACATCCAACTTTGGATGGTGGGTGAATTTGGTTAAAAGGGATGTATTTTAAACTAAAGTTTAAAATTTATCCACTTACTTTTATGTAGCATTAAAATCCTAAAATGCATGTGTATGTTTTGTGTATGGTATTAAACCATAACATGCAACACCCACTCCTTTCCCACGTAGATAATGGTTGTTAAATTAAATGGATGATGCATTGGTTTTTGTTAAGTGCTTTATTAAATAAAGCAAGGAATTTCAACCTCCCATTATTTATCAGATTTTATTACTATATTAAATGCATATAGCCTATTTCAGAGTTTAATGATACTTTAGGCAAAAATAAAAAATTGTTAGCCAACATTGGTTATATGATAATTTTTAAATATTGAGGATTTGGATTATCTAGATAGTTTATAGAGAGTAGCTGAAAGCCAATAGAGATGGATAGCTTACTTATTTTTTGATAGATAAGGAATTTTATTGGGAATTTCAAGAAAGGATAGTTCATACAGATGAAGGTCTATTATTCTTGAAGAACACAGGGTATTTAATTTAGTGAATTGACTATGTTTTAATTTTGATTATTCCCAAATCTTCTCAACCTATGTAAATTATAGAGATTTGTAAGCCAAGGATATTTTTATAAATCCTTTGAGAGTATTATTTTCTTATGTTGAGAGCATTAATAGCCCATATAGGAGAATTATAAGCATTTATAGATATTGTTTGGTTGAAGAGAAGAATGTTTTATGTGCTACAGATAAGTTCATCTCACACAGAACTGCAAGTTTCCTTAAACCATTTAGGGATGTAAGTTTTTAATTACATTTAAATCTTATTTATAGTGGAATGGTTCAAATGAAGCTAGGGATGTAGCTAATTGGTGAACCTCGTAAACAATCTTGTCTCTATTTTTTTCAATTTTACAATATTTCATCAGTTTTAAATTATTCACCAATAGTTGGAATTAATTATGGGAAATGGGATAAGAGACTATTTGAGAGATAAAAAATGTGAATTTAATGTTTTTGACTAAATAATAAATTTATATGAGTTTACAAAATACTCATAATCAAATTTTTTTAGATAAATTCACATTCAGAGTTTAAAAGTCATTTCCTTTTAATTAAATTTTGGAAAATGGCTTATTATATTTTTAAAAACTATTTTTAATAAAATAGTATTTATTAGCAGGAGGATAATTACTATTCAATAATTAATTTAAAAATAAGAATCTTAATTTAGAAATGAGTTTTTAGAGTTTTCATGCACTCATATTTATTTGTATAATGAAAAATATATATTTTTATTTGTTTTAATCAGGAAATTAAAAATTCCTCAATCAATTCTATTTTACTCAGGGAATTGAGAAATTTAGTATCCAATTTTATAAAAACTATTTGATTTATCTAAAGGGGTAAATCTAGTTTTTGAATCAAAAGAGAGTAAATGAGAAAATAAGAAGTCCTTATGCAAAAGTATAGGGAGGAATAAAAAGACAAACATTTAATTGTTGTGATGTTTAATAAGATGACATGGATGTTTCCCATGATTTATTTATGGATGGAATTATAATGAACATCCCTTTGCCATTGATTTCAAAGAGGAGAATTTTTGAAAGGGGGAGAAAATGAGGAGAACTAAAACAAGGGGGAGTTTCTTTACAGGTTTGCCATCAATGATAAAGGGGGAGATTTTTGGAATATTGTCATTGAATCAAAGGAATTGTAATTAATGTAAACATAATTACCAATGGAAATATCAATAAAATTTTCAATATAAATGTCAAAATGTTGATGAAAATGTCAAAAAATACATATTTTGGTGAAGAGGTGTCTCTTGGATGGGATGCCTCCTTTGTGAAGAGCCTTTTAAGGCTATATAAGGTGGATAAAAGGTTGAGAAAGATATGTAATTTGAATTGTGCGATATGTTAATATTAAGAAAGAAGAGAAGGAAGCAAGTGTGGGGAGAATAAAAAGATATATCATACAAACACATGCATGTTTGAAGAATGGAATTAATTATTTATATAATTCAAGCATAAGTAGATTTTTGTGCAGAAGAAGAAGAGTAATTAGAATTTTATACCATCCATTGATAACATAATAGTAAAAAGGTAGAAGATAGTTTTAGTAGACTTTGGTGCCTTAGAAAAAAGAGATTGGTGTCTCTTACTAAGTTGGAGATTAGCATTAGGGATTGGTGTCTCTAGCAGGTTGGTGCCTCAATATTATTTAGCTATGGAGATTGGTGTCTCTATTAGGTTTTTGATTATGAATTTTGTAAAAAGAGTATTATATGGATGGATTTGAATGATAGTTCTAAGTAGTTATTCATTTATGGTTTTTCCTTGAAAGGGTTTCCACATTAATTTGATGTCAATATATGCCATTTTTATGTGAATTCTTTGATTATGGATATTAAGTTTCATTAAGTAAAATATAAGATTATAATGATTCACCCCCCTCTCAATATAACCATGTGCTCAACAAGTTAGGTATCACCCTTGAAGATGTCCATGTATTTTTTGGACTCCTAATTGTAGGCTTTTGTGTGGCATGTGATATGTTAGAGATATATGTAGAGAGGCAAGCCCTATCCTTATGGGATATTATCTTTGAGAGATATTCTCATGCAATATTGTGAGTGAACCTATTTCATGTATATGTATCAATCATTTTGGATATCTATAAAAACATTATTAGACTTCTAACTACTTTTGGGATTTGTCACAAGTTAGATAGGAAGGTCAAACTATATATTATTATACTATGTCGATCTATGTTAGATCAGGGCATGATGTATTATTTAGGATCTATGATTTAGGTGCATTTAACACATTATTTATATAGTATTATTTGTGAGAGTAGATGTTGATGGGTCATATTATTTTATTAAGTATTTAAGTTTATGATATATTTATGATGTATCAGCCTCTGGGGTTCATATTATAGTGGATATTTCCCTATTATGTGTGTGGTAGTGGGAAATAAATTTTATGTTGTATAGTGTACCACATTCCCCAACATTATAGATGATTATGTAAGGAAATATTATTTGGTAGTTGTATCTAAGAATAATAGATACTTGGACTTCATGGCTAGTTGCCTTTCAAGAACATGTGCATGATATGATTACAAGGTATTATCTTTGGTGGCTAGAGCCACATTCAGTGCCTCATTTTCCAAGACATTTTAGGTTACAACATATCATAGCTCATATAATAGTTCTAAAATATTGGGAATTACTTAGAAGGTAGCATCATGGTGTGGAGATACATGATTACCACCAAATGTTCTTATCATATGTCTATGTCAACTAAGACATGAGGGATGATGGTATTGATGATAGTGAAGTGATCCAATGGAAAATGGAATAGGATATGTTATATTTATTCCATATCAATAAATATTAAAATGACCATAGTGGTAGTGAAGATGGAGTCAAGCTCTAATTCATCTACATACATAGGAACATGCACTACCACAAGTATATCCATAATGAGATCCATAGCAAGATCTAAAAACATAGCCTACACTATGATGGTTGAATATGAGTTTGATTTTTAGTGGAACGCATCATGTTTATATGATTTAGCCTAGTCATTATATAGGCTTTTCACCAATGTAGATTCATGCTTCATAGAAGTAACTTGGTGATCATGTTGATGGGGCTACTATTGGTAAAAAAAACATTTTGTTGAGTTTGTGATAGATTGATATACATTATATATAGATGTAGTATTTTGGGATAATGTATGATATATAATGTATATATGGTGTGTATTTTGTATATGTTAAACTATATAAGGATAGATGGTTATCCATGGTGGAGATAGTACATCATGATATATTTGATGCCATGTTAACTCAAAATGATACAACATAGGTGAATGATCCAATGGTGCCTTTAATACCTATATATGCCAGTTGGTTTCAATTGGTTTTTAAAGATGATAGAGAGTTATGTAGATGATCAAATGTAGCTCATATGGTATTACTAATAGGTGTTGTAGATTGGGAGCTACAAAAATGGTATTCATTAGTTGTAGATGAGCCACACATTTTTAGATGGAAAGACAATTGGCCTAGGTGTAGGGTCAAGTGGCCCATTTTTATGGAGAGGTAGAGAAACTATGGATGTGTAAAAAGTCACTTTAGTGGAATTCATAGAGAACAGTCTCAAATTTTTATGGGTAGTTTAGCCTGTCCACTTCCATAAAGGTAGGGTGGACCACTTTTATAGAATATTTATTAATATTAGTGTAACATGTGATATTGTATTGGATGTTTTGATCCATTTATATGTACATATGTTGTTTTTTATGACTTATGTATGTTATGGACATATTTTATTTCTTTCTAGGACATATGTTTGATATTTGTATATTCTATAGGAAAATTTATTATGTATGTGTTATTCATTTTTAGTAGACGTGAATAAATGCACAGTCAAAAAGAATGATAAGGAAACTGGTTGTAAAATGATAATTATGAATAAATGAAAATGGTAGAATAAGCAAGAAAATATAATGTGTCAATAAAAAATCAAAATGAACACTTTAAGAAGAAATAAAGTATTGATGCAAGCTAATATACAAAAAATATGTGAAAAATATGAAATAACAATGTAAATAAAGATATGAAGATAAATAAATATCTAATGTAAAAAAATTCAAGAATATTTAGATAATGAAATTTCTATATAAATAAAGGTCAATGTTAAAAAAGCATATGCAAACCAAAGATATGAGTAAGAATTATTAATGTACACAAAATTGAAAATATGTAAACAAAGATATGTTAATAATAAATATATGAAATGTGTGAAAATAAAAGTTGTAAATAAAAATGAAAAACTAAACATAGGGTTTGTGTTAGTCAATAATGTGAAAGAGTAAAGTTATTTTATGACAAAATATGGCATGTAGTTTATATAGGATAAAAATGTATTTTTTGAAGAAGGATTATCCTATTATAGGTCATACAATACAACTCACAAATGGAAAACATGTGGTATTTGTTTTCATGGAAAATGGAATTTTTGTGAGGAAGGCTTGGTCCTAGATAAGGTCTTACACTAAAACTCACAAAATATTAATCAAAGAGATATGATCAGTGCAGAAGCAATATGCATCAAGGGGAGTTTTTTAGGAATGATATTATGAAAATAGGGAAAGTAAAGATTTTATAGAGGTGTTTTAATAATCCTTAGTATAAATGAGACATACTAAGAAAATGTGAAAGAACTTAAGATTTTGTTTGGACAACAAATACTTAAGATACTCTTACTAGTAGATGTAAATTAGTTTGCCAATGAGTCAAGTAATTATATTATCTCATGAAGGTTATTTATAAGAAAATTAAAATGAGCCTAACTCCCCATGACGTGTTCCCCATTATTCAAGACCCTTAACATAGTTGTCAATATACTATGAATATTGAGTACTTGATTGGGAATGTAGGTGGCATTAAATGTAATAATGGCATTAAATGTAATAATTAGACCTCCTGTCCTAGTCTACTAGCCTACCACACCCTAATGGACCCCAAATCTATTAGGAGGCCAATTGTGGAGTTTGATGTTCAACTATAATAATATTTGTGTGAAATAATTATTATATATTTTGATATGATTTTGAATTTTTACCACTACTTTTTATTCAAATTATTTATATTTTAACTTTTTTAGATTTTAAGATTGTTGTTCCCTATGGATTCATAAGAACAATTATGAGTGATATAGATGAATAACAAAACAAATATATACTTTGGTTATAAGAGATACATAATGAAACCCATATCATATGCAAAAATGCTTATGATGTATGATAAGTAAGTATGCAATCTCAATACTAACCATATGTGTTCTTAATATGAGGGAGATATAAGTGTAAAATGGGGACTATGAGAGATCCATGTAATAAATTTTATAATGATGAATATGATTTGTAGCTAATCATAGGGAAAATATGATTATGTAGGTTGTGGTCTTTGTGACATGTCACATAAATAACTATATTATTCAACTAGTGGTCTAACTTAAACATACATGTATGTCAAAATTATCCTGAGATAAGGGGTAAAAAGTGTTTGCAATGAATATAAATAACTATAATTAAAGCATTAAAATTAAATGTATAAATATTAAAGAAGTGTAAATTAAGAACCATGAATGTAAAATTAATGATAGAATAAATATGTAATATTAAAAATGATAAGTAGTGCATCATAAATGATATAATGAAGTAAAAATCAAAAACTAATCATGTATAAATATGAGGCATAATATGCCATGGAAAAATAATGTGTTGATAAATATTGATAGCTTTTTTACCATACACCATTAATAACATCTAATAAATCTTGTTGTAACTAAAATCTATAATTATCCATAGTCTCATCTTATTCACTAAAAGATGTACAATGAATTCCTACCACACTATATAAATGTATAATATAGGTATATTATAAGAATAGGGCCACATATGTGGCATCCCCTATGAATATTAATCAATGCAATGAACTAGTATGATAATGTAACTATAAGCCTCTAGTATTTGGGGTGATGAAGGAGGTGGGGAAAGATTAGAATTTACCCATGAATGACCCTTGGTACACTTTAGGTGATGGTTTAGGTAATGGAAAAGTACATAAGTGTTATTTTAAGACTCTACACCTATGTATATAATGTATAAAACATTGATTCCAAAGGAAATATACCTCCCCATGTTTATAGATATACTTAGGAAAAATATTAAGAGGAGTTAGATTCTTATCAATAGACCATTTCTTACTTATAAAAAGTTTGTCAATGTATTACCTTAAATATTGATAGTGTGTATAATTATGTGAGGTTATGTTATGTAACCAATAGGTACCTCTAGGAGTAGCTAATATGGGAGCTTGATTATATAGAGTAAGAGTGGACCTGTTGCCTATTTCTATGCTAGAAACACATAAGTGATGGTGTAGGTAATGGAAAGGCACATAAGTGTTATTTTAAGACTCTACACCTATATATATATAATGTATAACACATTGATGCCAAAGGAAATATACCTCCCCGTGTTTATAGATATACTTAGGAAAAATATTAAGAGGAGTTAGATTCTTATCAATAGACCATTTCTTAGAAAAAGTGTGTCAATGTACTATTGTAACTATTGATAATGTTTATAAGTATGTGAGGTTATGCTATGTAACCAATATGTACCTTTAGGAGTAGATAATATGGGAGGTTGATTATCTAGAGTAAGAGTGGACATGTTGCCTATTTCTATGCTAAAAACCTATTATGTGTTTGAAAATCCTTTCTACGAAGACTAAAAATTTAGGAAAAATATTATGTGTTGGATATGAAGGTGATGGTATAGGTAATGGAAAAGCACATAAGTGTTATTGTAAGACTACACCTATATATATAATGTATAACACATTGATGCTAAAGGAAATATACCTCCCCATGTTTACATATATACTTAGGAAAAATATTAAGAGGAGTTAGATTATTATCAATAGACCATTCCTTACTTAGAAAAAATTTGTCAATGTACTATCATAACTATTGATATTTTTTATAAGTATGTGAGGTTATGCTATGTAACCAATAGGTACCTATAGGAGTAGCTAATATGGGAGGTTGATTATCTAGATTAAGAGTGGACTTGTTGCCTATTTCTATGCTAAAAACCTGTTATGTGTTTGAAAATCCTTTCTACAAAGACTAAAAACTTTATGCAACTCAAAATATGGCACATTTTTCCATCATGTAGATAGAGGATCAATCTTATACAAAGGTAATATGTTATCAACATTAGTAGGAAAACTCAAAGTAGAATATATGATAGGCTCAAAAACTATCATAGATGATTATAATATTGGGTGTAATAATATGGCCAACATCTTATGAGGGGAAATCTCAAAGGATCATAAAACCTTGAGAATCGATATGGTCCCATCATGGCATGATTAAGAAGTATACTCTAAAGTAGATCAATAGTGGCTAGGTGAGTAGTAGTGTGTGTGCACTACATCTCCAACCTATGAACATTAAGAGAAGATGATATAATTTATGGTGTATTATAAGGATAAGGAAATAATTAAATATAACTAATACTATAAAAATAATTTTTTAAATAAGAATAATGTATAAGTATTTTTGGGTTTTTGGTTTTATTGAAATTAGCTAGAAAGGGGTAATCTAATTAATAGTCACCACCACCACCACCACCACCACCACCACCAACACCACCACCACCACCATCATCATCATCATCATCATCATCATCATCATCATCATCATCATCATCATCATCATCATCATCATCATCATAATCATCATGAGTATGAAGATCAATATTTAAATCATAAATAATCTTATTGGTAAAATAAGTATGAAGAATGGATTTTTTAATCATGGTTAGGGTGATAAAAATATCATCAATTGGTGTGTGTGTCAAGACTAAGGTCATAAAAAATGGGATAACTAAGTAATTATGTGTTAATGGATATCAAAATATTTGATGTCCAAAATGATCTCATATGGTTCATCATCATCCAAATATAATAGTTTATATGGGATATTACCCATAAGTTTGGGGTGTCCAATATAGCCTCTAGTAGAGTTTATGGGATAGTTAAATTGTTGATATTATTGAAAGGGAATGCTAGGTAAAGGTTCAAGGGTGGGAATTTGGAAAACATTGTGTTATTAGAATTATTTAAAATTACAAGGGCTTATACCTCCTTTAATATTATAAATAACACCATTAAGAGGAAATTTAACACAATGGCATGTTGATTAGGCCATAGGTTTCATGCACTATGTCCAAGGTCAATTGAGTAAGATGTTGTACAATTACAAAAAGTTAAATATCATTAATTTAATATAAATAGTGATAAGAGGAACCATGATAGGAAGATAAACACATCTTATATAATTAATTTATCTTTAATCATATTCTTGACATGTACTTTCATTAGATTTATGGTTGCATTCAGATTACCCAAATGTTTCAATAAAATCAAGAGAGGAAACACAAATGATAGAACCTTCATCAATCAAAACATGCTTGAATTGGATATCACCAAATTTTACACTAATAAATAGTGGGGGGTCATATGTTTGAAGAAATATTTCATCAAGAATCATTGAAGGATGGGAAATTTGAATGAGAGATAAATATCTATGGTTTTTTCAACATGGATATAAATTTCTTCACATTGTTAAATAATATTGGCTTGAGAGCCAAATAAAGTGGATTTGTGCCCCATAGGTGGAGGTTGAGGGATGTTACTTTTGAATAAAATTTTCATTAAATGATTATTATTACAAGGATAAGTCCTCATGAATTTGATAAAATTAATTTTATATGGAAGATAAGAAATTTATGAAATAAGAACCCATTTATCATACATGGTTGGACCTATATCAAATAAAAATGCATAAAATTCAAGAAAATATATTAAAGGAAGGGTGGGAATAAATTAAAAATCTTTTTGGTAAGAGGTATTTGTTTGGGACTTAGCTGATGTGGTTTGGCCAAGTGTATCCAATTGGGTTGAATTAGGTAATATTTTGGGTGTCATGCTTAGGGTGATGTCGCTTTTTGTGGATGATTTTATAAGTGGTAAAGAAGTTGAAAATGTAATTTTATTTAAAGTTTTAGGTAAGTTAGAGTGATAAAATTTGGTGATAAGTGAGGACTAAAAGTTTAATCAATGGAGATTGAAGGGGTATTCAAATGTGGTGTTTGAATAGAAACATTTGGGATAGTTTGATCTATGGGTATTGTTTTCATATGCCCAGGTTTTATAAAATGAGATGGTTAAGAGTATTGAATACTACAAAACTTGTTTAAGATTTTATAGTTATAATTTTGGTAAGGGTCAATTTAAGAAACTACTCACTCATATTGTTCATATTGATAACATTTTCATCATTACGATTGATAGAAGTTTGGATAATGTTGGTAGTGGGAGGTTGAGTATTACTTGGTTGTTGACTAAGAACAAGAGAAGAAACACAAATGATAGAACCTTCATCAATAAAAACATGCTTGACTTGGATATCACCAAATTTTACACTAATAAATAGTGGGGGGTCATATGTTTAAAGAAATATTTCATCAAGAATCATTGAAGGGTGGGAAATTTGAATAAGAGATAAATATCTATGGTTTTTTCAACATGGATATACATTTCTTCACATTGTTAAATAATATTAGCTTGAAAGCCAAATAAAGTGGATTTGTGCCCCATAGGTGGAGGTTGAGGGATGTTCCTTTTGAATAAAATTTTCATTAAATGATTATTATTACAAGGATAAGTCCTCATGAATTTGATAAAATTAATTTTATATGGAAGATAAGAAAGTTATGATATAAGAACCCATTTGTCATACATGGTTGGACCCATATCAGATAAAAATGCATAAAATTCAAGAAAATATATTAAAGGAAGGGTGGGAATAAATTAAAAATATTTTTGGTAAGAGGCATTTGTTTGGGACTTAGCTGATGTGGTTTGGCCAAGTGTACCCAATTGGGTTGAATTAGGTAATATTTTGGGTGTCATGTTTAGGGTGATGTGGCTTTTTGTGGATGATTTTATAAGTGGTAAAGAAGTTGAAAATGTAATTTTATTCAATGTTTTAGGTAAGTTAGAGTGATAAAATTTGGTGATAAGTGAGGACTAAAAGTTTAATAAATGGATATTGAAGGGGTATTCAAATGTGGTGTTTGAATAGAAACATGTGGGATAGTTTGATCTATGGGTATTGTTTTCATATGCCCATCTTTTATAAAAT